>PVKU01000636.1:0-180000 GCA_004027475.1 Anoura caudifer
TTCACTGGATTCCACATAGGAGTGAAACCACATGGAATTTATGTTTCTCCAACTGGCTTCTTTCACTTAGCATAATATTCTCCAGGTCCATCCATGCCATTGCAAAGGGTGAAATTTTCTTCATTTCCATGGCCAAGTAGTACTGCTTTGTGTAAATGTTCTGTCATTACTTCTTTTCATCTGCAATAGTAGATGCTTCTGCCAAAGCAAGGGGGCAGGGTGGAGGAAATCAGTCAATAAATTAGAAGTCACAGGGAATTAAATATGTTTGCACTTTTACTTAAAAAAAAAAGTATTAAAAATGAACTAGAGGCAGGTATGCATGAGAGGGGGGAGGAGTTAAGTAGAAGAATCCAGGGCATTGACCCTAAGAAAGGATAACTTCTGTGGTTATCTGGTTTATCTTTGCATTTCCTCCAAAAATAGTTATCCTTTGAGACCAAGGAGCCAAGGAAGAGATCTTAGTAACCTTCAGGGCCAAGAATCTCTAGAGACTAAAGTAGTTTCAGTTTCTCCCAGGAATTGTGACATATTTTCCTTCATTTTTCTGCCTCCTCCAAATATCATCACTAAAGAAGCGCCCACCTCCAGGGGTGATCAAGGCAGCCTGGGATGGGTGTATCGTAAACTCGTGACAAGCTCATGACAATGGCATGCCAGGATCCTCATGGGCGGCAGAAGCAGAGGAGGAAATGGTGGAGAGGAGGGTGCATGCTGACTCTTACCAGGAACTGCCATGGACTGCCTTTCCAGAGCACGGGGGACCAGCAAGGGGTTGTTGTAGGGAGTCCATAGTCTAGTCCCTCTCTTTGCCTCCAATGAGCCACACAACCCACAGAAGCTCATTTAAGTCTTTTCTGGATATTTTCTCATTTGGAATAGAAATAATTCATGTCCTGTCAACCATGCCAGTTATTCTTAAGAGTCATCTAAGGTGATAAAAGTACCAATTGTAAAGTATAAAAATGTTAGTTACCATTATTCTGAGGGGCAGTCCATTCATCCATCAGTTATTTCTTGATCACTTATTATGTGCCAGGCACTGGGCTAGAGACTGTGGCCCTAACTCAGATTGGGGTGGGATCATCAGGAAGGCGTCTGAGATTCATTCGGCTTAGCTGTCCTTCAGCTACTTTAATGAGGAGCAGAGACACCACTCACATGAAGATTCCTAGTGACCTAGGAATTTCTGCCCCAATTACTACAAGAGCAGTTGTAGCATTGGTAAGTGAAAAATGGTGGATCCTCGAAACGCAGGTTTACATTCTTGATCCAATCAGTGTATTTTCAAACTGAGTGCCCAGTTGCTGCACAGTGTCTGCTGTGCATCCAGGTCTGACTCCAGGGTGAGCAGGTGGCTGGGTGGGTGAAAGAAGTATAGCTGGTAGGGATCCCTCTCCACCCTCAGGGTCAGCACATCCCTTTGGAAGATGAGAGGCTGGGACCAAAGCAGAGTTTTCAAACTAATGGCCTACTAGTGGGTTATGAAAGCAATTTAGTAGGTTGAAGTTGTTTTGTGGGTTTTTGCTTGTTTTTATTGAGATGGTTTGGAATACAAACTATTAGGGTGCATTGCAGAAGTAAGGGCAAGTAGTGCCTCATGGTGTTTCAAATACGTGTGTGTGTGTGTGTGTGTGTGTGTACTAGGTCATTATGAAGAATGCAGTTCTGCTGTGGGTTTCAGCTAAACAACACGGAAAGTCAGTGAACCAAATGATTTTTAAGATCTCTCCCAGCTCCGAAATTCCTTGATTCTAACTGATTTCTTCATTCTGCAAGAATCCATTATACAATAAAGACACTGTTGCCTTCTAGTGGTGAAATGTAATAATTAATGGCTGTGGTGCAATTAAGTATCCAGAAGGAATTGGGGCTAACTGGTGGAAGAGCTAGCAAGCATTCTGTTTTGTTTTGTTTACTAACTGTAGGGCCAAGTCACAGACCCCGGATTCTGCTTTCTCACTGCCCCTGCCTGATGCCATCTCCTTCCTAGCCATACCCTGATCTTCCATGCCCAAGGAAGCTGCTACTTTTCTGATACTACATGGCGCAGCCTCAGGATCAATGGTGGGCAATTTTGAGTGGTGTTGAGAGTTCTTATGCTATCCAGAGTATCCTGGGTCAGCCCCACTCCCCACTACTCAAGGCTGCCTCTCACACTTAGACAGGTCTCCTCTGGCTACTTAGCAAGTCTTGGAACCACTGGCCCCTGCCTTCGGCAGCTGGTGAGAAGCCAGCCCTCTCCTGGCATGCAGAGAGACCGACTGAGATCTCTGTGTGCACACACTTCATATGTCAACCCACTCAGGGATCAGCCAGTGTATGGAGATGGGGCACTTAAGGAGAATGGATGCCCAGCCTGGACTGGACCATTAGTTAGACACATAACGGAAGTGTGGTGGAAAGTTGGGCTTTCCTAATCACTTCAATCTAAATTAAAATCAATGTACGTGTCATCATATCACCTATTTTTGGTTACAGGGCTAAGGCTATCTAACTGGCAGTCCTTGCAGTCTTTTTAGCGAGAAGACACAACCATTAGGGTCTGTAATTTGTGTTTCGGTTTACTTACAGTGGAGGGAGCACCCATTAAGAATACAGTGCAGAATCCTCTACTTTTCCTTTTCCTTCTTATTTCTTGCCCAATCTTTTTTTTTTTTTTTTTGATTTTAGAGAGAGGGAGGAAGGGAGGGGGTGAGGGAGGGAGAGAGGGAGAGAGAGAGAGAAACATCAATTTGTTGTTCCACTTATTTATGCATTCTTTGGTTGCTTCTTACATGTGCCCTGACTGGGGATCGAACCCATAACCTTGGCATATTGAGACGACATGCTGACCAACTGAGCTACCTGGGGCCAGGTTCTTCTTGTCCAATCTTGACTCACCCACACCGAATTCAACAATAAGAATTATAGAGGCTTAATGTTATCAATTTCTTCTACAGCATAATTTCACTTGGATTTCATGGACATGACATCATTTTTGCTGCTCACTCTTCACCAGTTTATATAACATTTAATTATGCAATTAGGTAATAAGTACACCTGGTTTAAGCAAGTTTGGGAGCAAAACAAATGACTTCTGTCAAGAATCAGGCCTCCCTGGTGCAGGAGGGCTGGGCTCCCGTCTGGATCCCTGTGGGCGCCTGCCCTTGTGGCTGGCGGCAGACTGGAGCCTGTCCTGAGCCACAAGACAGTTAGGTGACCACCTACCCTGCTAAGAAAAACCTTCCTTCATCACCTTTCACTCTATAAAGCACTCTAATACCACATAATTCATCTAATTGCTGCCCTTCTTGAAGTCTTCTTTCCATTAATGTCGATAATTCAAGAGATGATTGTTCACAAGAATAGGAAGGCAATACATCAAGCAAAAACTGGAGAATGGAAGAGGCCGCAGTGAATACGGAGGGGGAAGATCAGTAATAAAATGCTAAAGTGCAATGATCTTTACTTTCATGCGAGGAAGGCTCCTAAGTGCTTTTACAGACCTGATGAAAGAACAGGAGTGGGGGTGGGGGGTTGCAAGGTGAATCTGGGCTCTCCTTGCCCTCACTGCCCTGGAGGTGAAAGCTAAATATGCTGCAAGCACAGAACAGAGCGGCTCTGGCCCTCCTTTCTCCCAGGCCCTGCTCCTGCTGACGTGGCACAGGTGCACCCACGGCCTCTGCCACAGCATCCACCTGGACGGCAGGCTCCAATTGCAGAGTCTGGGGCCAGCACGGGGTGGGAAAGAGGCCACCTGGCACTGGGGGTAAATGTGGGCTTGGCCTCCTTGGCACTTTGCCCTGGTCACCCAAGCCAACTGCCCCTGGACGAGCTAGCAAGTAGAAATGCCTTTAACCAGCTTGTAATAAATTGTGTTTGAATCACAAACATTTTTACCAGCCTACAGTGTTTCCCACTTGTCTTGCCACACATGGTGTCATAGCCAAGGGTGTGTGTGATCACAGAGTATTAGGCAGTGGCCCCAAATAAAGACCACCGGTGGTAGGTTGTTAAGTTTCAGCACTAGGAGGTGGCTTGGCTGTACACTCTTCCTAGAAGGACCTAGGTTGTTCTGCTGAAGAGCAAATGTAAATACATAGCCCTAAAATGACTGCTGTTAACAAGACATGGAATGCTACACACACACACACACACACACAGACACACACACACACGCACACGCACACACACTCCCAAATCCAACCTGGCCCTCAATCTCAACACATTGGCAGTCATTCGCTCTAGAGATTCACGCAGCCGTGGTGTTCATTTGCCTTTGCGATGGTGCCGGGTTGACCGGATTTTGTGGAGCTGGTCCCACAGTGGCTGGGGTCAGTAGCCATGGCAGATCTCCACTCCGGCTTCCTTATGGTTGTTCAGGGTGTCTCTAGTCAGTAAAGTCAAGTGATGAAAGGGGACCTTGTACCATGGCTGTGTGTGACATATGCTCCCATGGTGTCCCAGGGTATGTGCCCACACAGAACAGGACACTTAGGATCACAAGTAACTTTGAATCTGTGTTAGTTTCACTGCTGTAACAAATTACCACAAACTTGGTAGGTGAAAAAAAAAATCCTATGTGTTTCTTCTCGTATAATTCTGGTCAGAATTCCATGATGCATCTCCCTGTGCTAAGTCAAGGTCCTGGAAGGAAAGCATTCCTTCTGGAGACTCCAGTGCAGTCTTGCCTTTCCAGCTCCTAAAGGCCAGCAGCACACCTGGCTCCTGCTCTGTCCCCATCTCCAAGACAGCTCAAGCCTCCCTCAAATGTAACACTTCTGTTTCCTTCCTGTAAGGACCCTTGTGCATACGTTGTAGATGATCCAGGACACTGCCCATCTCAAGATCCTTAACTTAATCTCACTGGCCAAGTCCCCTGTGCTGTGTAAAGTGACACTCACAGGTCCCAGGGACTAGGACAAGGGCACCTTTGGGGGTAATCACTCAGCCCACCGCACCCAGCTCTCGGTGGCTGTGAGCTCAAGCAAGATCATGCTAGACGAGCAACTGTACCCAACGATTGGCTGCTCTTGTCCCTCCTCTCGCCTGGCTGATCTCTGCAGCCCAGGTGATCTCCTTACCTCTGCAAGTGCCTGCCCTCCACACCCCACTGTGCGCTGCTTTCTCCTTGTTCCTCAACAGCCAGTTGATTTCCTCTCTTCGTGTGTGTGTGTGTGTGTGCATGTGTGCGCATGCCTGCTTCTCCAGTGTGGAAAGCAATACATCTCTTCATCTGTTCATCTCTTCCACTGTGCTAGCCTAGGGTCCTGCAAGAGACCAATACTAAATACTTTTAAATGAAAGCAAAAGTAGCTGGAAAGCTACTGGGACAAATGGGCACCTGGAATGGGAGACCAGGCCAGGCCCTGACCTTTCCCAGGCCTTCTAGAGGCCAGCGGGAGACAACTCCTGGAATCCCTCTTACAACTGGCTTTTCTAATTCGCCCCACCCTGAGCTAGAGGCGCAGGTGAAGAGAACAACGGCCTCGGGCCGTCTCCGATCTGGCTCCTTTCAAGGAGTCAAGGATGGGTACCAGCCATCAGTTGGCTAAACAGAGATTAACATGCTGTATACCCCTTTTTTTCTCTCTCCTCTACTACCTAACCGGCTAAAGCAAAGTGTCCGTGTGCAGAGATTTCCTTGGACCCCACAGGACAGGGCCTGATCTGAAAGTCATGGACTCGTGTTGCATAAACTCTGTTTGCTCCATCTGGTGCTGCCTGAGAGAAGGAAAATGCAATAAGATAATTCTGGCATATAATGTAATACGCTGATGCTCTCTCTGCCCAGCACCTAAGAACAGCGCAGCCTTTTTTATCCACAAATGAGCTGTTTACTTGTCTCCAACTAAGCATGACTCATAAAACTAACCTTATAAAATGAAGTTCACTTTTCCTGGAATGGCATGACATTTATGTTTCTTATCAACTGCGGAGGCTGGAGGGGACATGTAGAAGCTGAGTCTGCTAGGCCAGCGAAGCCCAGCGCACAAGGGGGAACAAATCAGCCTCACCCGGGAGCTCTTGACAACTGGAGCGGCGCCCACCTCCCAGCCCCAAGCCTGAGACCCTGAAGCTTGACGTCATCACCACCAGCTCTAAGGCAACACGGTGGGACCAGGCCTAGCAACCAAGGGCAGAAGAACAGGGGACAGCATTTCCCCGCAGCACAGCATTTTCTTTCCGTAGAGCAGCTTCCAGCAGGAGTGTGTCTCTGGGGACTCCCGGAGTCATGGCGTTGCTGTGACAGCCAGGTTTCTCCAGGGCATCACCCCTGAGCGTTAAAGGGGTGTTACGTTTCCAAAAGGTGCTTTTGGAATAAGCAACACCTATCCTCCATCCCTCATCAAGTCCCTCAGGTTTTTTTCCAGTAGTTCAATGACTTTACTTAAACAGACAAACGGACATTGTATCGTATCTGCTATAATGGTAGTACAGACAGGTGCTGGAGGAAAAATCTTTGATCCATGAAAACAAAACTTTATATTTTACAGTAAACAGCTTTGTACTGAGAATAAGACATGACTTTGTAGAGTTGCTACTGGAATGTGCAGTGCTAACTTTCTGGTGCATATGGGAACCAGATGTTCCCATATGGCAAGGGAACGTGACAGGAAGTGAGGAGTGACTTTCTTCACGAACTGGTTTAGCCCAGACCGCCTTCTTCAGATGTCTCTTCTGGAAAAGAGCACATTCTGCAACACCACGAGGTTTCTCAGCTGCACCCCCGGGAGCAGAGGGCAGACCTGCCTCCTAAGTTTCTAAGGAGCCAAGACCTGATTTACCAGAGACTCCAGGTCACCAAACTTGGAGATAATGTTCCTCCACTTAATTTAGGTCTCATGATACCATCAGGCGTTTGGAGAGAACCAATTGTCCTCATTTAGCTGCGTTCTAGTGACTGTCTGGAGCCACGTGTCACCTCCTACCCCACCCTCAGAGCTTTAGTGGCTTCGCTCAGCACCCACAGAGAATTCTTCCAAGTATAGTCCTTGGACCAGGGGCATCAGCATCCCCTGGAACTCGTTAAAATGCCCATTCCCAGGCTCAGCCTCAGACTTACTGAATCAAAAGTCAGGGTGGGGCCCGGTGCCCTGTTCCAGCCCCCAGAGGTTCTGTTGCAGGGCGAGTTTGAGACCCGCTGCTGTAGAACCAAGTCCCTGCTGCAGAACTCCTCTAGCCACCCCCCACCATCGTGACCTCAGCTCCGAGTCTGCCCCTCCACTAACGTGCTAATCCCCCACCTGGCTGCTCACCTCCTTGGGCTGAACACCTCCTCCCTTCCTCTCTGCTTGTCTCAGTCCTCGTCTGCCCGGAGATTTCCCCACCTGCGCTGGCTCGTGCTCCCGTTTACACCTCGCCTGAAAGACTGCATCCAGGGCCCCTCCCCACGTCTCAGATCACCTTCATTCCCATGCTGTTGTGGGTCGTGCCCTCCAAGAAGATGTGTTGAAGCCCCGCCCCCACACCTGTGAGGAAGACCTTACTGGGAAGTCGAGTCCTGGCAGGTGTGACCAAGGCCCGAGGACCAGCAAGGGCTCTACGACTTGGGTTCTCATGACAAGGCCATGTGAAGATAGAGAGAGAAGAACGCCATTTGAAGTCAGAGGCCGAGATCAGAGCAAGGCTGGTGCAGGCCAAGGACCGATGGCAGCACCAGTGGGGAGGAAGAGGCAGGGAAGGATTCCACCCAGTCTCAGAAGGTACAGGGCCCTGAGGACACCTGGATTTTTGGACTTAAGAGTCCCCCAAAACTGAGAGAGAATCCATTTCTGTTGTGTTAAGGTACCTGGCTTACGGTACTCTGCTACAGCGGCCCTAGGAAACTGGTACACAGCACACACGCCCTGCCCCGCTGTCTCCCTCTCAGTGGTTTGGCGTGGCCTTGTCTACAGGCACCATGGTGGTAAGCACAGTCCCCGCCTACCCTGTGCGCACACACGCGCACACACACCCTCTTAGAGAAAGGCTGCTGCTGTGTAAGGGAAGAGCGGCAGCCCTGGAGGGGCTTTCTTGCTCACCAGATCTGGGACTCTGGGCAATCCTCTCACTTTGCACAGTGCTTCGGTTTCTTCACCCTTAAAATGGGGAGAGCAGCGTCTTTACCTCCAAGGGCCTTAGTGAGTGATGCGACTAGTGATACACAGGCACTGTGTGAGAACCATGTGGGGCACGTGAGAGAGCCAGCAGGATGCTTTACACACAAGCAGTGAATAAATGTTTGCTATTGATTTAAAAAGGATTTGAGGAGCATTTTTTCACCAGAGAAAGTACACACACACACACACACTCTCACACGGTGTGCTGAGTTCAGTCCTTCGAGGACATTCCCTTATACACTCTTCTCAGACAGGACGTTAGAAGTGGCCTGTCTCCTCCCCAGCTCCCATCTGACTGCAAGCAGAGCCCCAAACCAAAGTGCTGACCATTCTCCTAAGGAGCCCGCTACGAGGCCTGGTGTGCAGAAGGTGCTCACGGGGAGGGCTGGCGAGGGACTGGATTCTGCCCGTATTCCTGGCCAGTGGCAGCGAAACACAAGACACCTAAAAAATAAGTAAAACACACAACCAGGTTAGAACCTAACCCACATCATTAGAGGTCTCCGATCATCAAGCATTCAGTTCTAGAATCTCAGCGACAGTACCTACGTCCTCTCTTCTACAGACAGTAGAACTGCCTGATCCCCGGCACTGTTTTCCCTGGGTTCAGTTACCTGTGGTCAACTGTGGTCCAAAAATATTAAATGGAAAATCCCAGACATAAACAATTCATAAGCTTTAACCTGAGTGCTATTCTGAGTCACGTGATGAAATCTCTGGCCGGGACATGAACCATCCCTTGCAGCTATAGACACCCTGCGCCACTCATCACTTAGCAGCCCTTGCAGTTACCAGGCATTTTAAGAGAGGAGGAGGAAGAGGCCACGGTCACAAAACTTTTGTTACCGTGTGTTGTTATCCTTGTCCCACTTTATTATTAGTTACTGTTGTTAATCTTTTACCGTGCCTAATTTATAAGTTAAATGTCATCATAGGTATGCATGTATAGAAATAACACAGTATATGCAGGGTTCCTGGTATCCACTGGGGGTCTTGAAACGTCTCCCTTCAGATGAAGGTGGATGGCTGTAATTAAAAAGAAATCCATAGTAAAGAGCTACTAATTCATTCCTTCGTGTTATGTAGTCACAAGGTCATTTGCTTTGTTTGCTGACTTGCTCTTTATATAAAGAGCCCTTTTCTGGAAGATATTAGAACAATGTGCTGTGCCTCTGGCTGTGTTTTAAGAAAGGGTTGCAGATGCAGTTTTGGCAGCTGGGGGTGGAAGGAACTGGGCTGCTTGCTGGCCTGTGGGTGCACGAAGACCCTTCGCCTCAGGGAAGAGAGCAGCTGCCCCCTCCCCAGCCAGGCTGGCTCTTGCAGAAATGTCTACTTGGCTTCTTGTTTTTTAATAATAGCCTTGCACCACATGGCTGCAGCAAACTGTGTACAAGGCCAAGGGAGGGCCACCTGACCTTGAGCTTCCAGATCCGAAGCCACACAGAGTGAGCAGTTTACTGCACTCCTCAAATCTAATCACACTGACAACGTGAAAAACAAAGACCTGGCTTTAAGATACGGGGTGGGGGCATCCATACGGGTCACTGGGCACTTAATATGTTTGTAAATGACCTTCTATCTTTTTAAAAGCCTGTTGGTGCGCTTGCTGGTCCAGGTGCAATGCTGAGGGGGGAGACTTTTTCGTTCAGGTCCCTGGAGGCTCCTCTCTGCTGTTTATGGATTTAATCTATTTTAGCCCTTTTCCCATCACCCAACCTCCCAGGGGCAGCCACTCAAAAAGGTCTAATGTGTATTGTTCTGTGTCCCTGTAAAAGATATGGTTGGTTTGTGTGCAAACTTTAATTTTGAAAATGTCCACCACATGTTTGTAAACGCTATTGATGCCATGAATTTGGTCATTTCTGTTGTCACACACAGCATTTAGGGTCTGTCTGTGCTGCTGTGTGCATGGCCAGTGGGCACAGCACTCTGTGGCAGGCACCCCCAGTTCCTAGAACCCCAGATTGCCTCGAGGAGCATCCTCCTAGGAGTCCCTTGTGAGCCCCTGCATCCGTTTCTCTGGAGACTTACCCACAAGTGGGGTTGCTAGATCGGGGAGCAGGTGGGACAGACTCCCCCAGCCTGCAGGAGCAGTCTTCCCCAACCCAGCTAACGCCCGGCCCCATCCACTTTGGGACTTACTGCCAGTCCAATCACTGTGCAGCGATGCCTCACTGCTTCCTGGGTGTGCATTTCTCCAATGACCCGTAAGTCTGAGTGGGCCTTCAGACATCTGTTAACACGAAGACATGGAGCAGGTGCAGAGCAGTCCCCGCACAGGCCCCACAGGCTGGCTGGCTGTTGTTCTGTAGGTACAGCATTGACTTAATAGTATTGTCTTAATACGAAACTTGTATTCTTGCGATCATTTCTGATCCTGAATTACAAAACTGTTGGTGTTCACCTTCTAGTGGGACTCCTATCTGTCCACCACATGCTTCCCTACATTTCCGATCCCCACCTTGTTCATCCACCCCGTCAACTGGCCTCCTGTGGCCTCTCCACTCACTCCAGGCGCCTCCTCAACCAGCACCACTTCTCCTTTGCTCCAGCCTTCTCCAAACCCTTCCTCCCTGCCCACGGCTTCCTGCGTCTCCAGGATAAAACTCTCACTGTAGCCCGCAGGGGCCGCGCTTGCCCGCCTATCTGCCTCTTCCTGATCCCGGCCCCCCTCTTTCTGGTCCCTCCGGGGGGCTTCAGCTCCCTTGTTCCTTCCATGTGGAGTGATTTCCCAGCTCTCTACCCTCAGCCCCCAAAATCAATTCCTTTTTCATCTTCAGGGTTCAGCTCATAAAAGTGCAGCTTAACTTCCCCATCTCTAGGCTGGATCAATTCTCTCGTTATCCTTCCATAGCTCTGAAGCCACGCGTGACCAAATAATCAGTTCTACAGTGACCTATGGGAAGCCCTTCTCCCCACCCCCCCGACTGCCCAGAGGGAAGGCCTGTTTCTGTTTGTTCCCTGTACCCTGCACCCAGCACAGTGTTCCCAATAGGTAGCAGCTCATTATCTCAGAATAATTTCCACCCACAGCAGGATCAAGACACTTAGTCCCAGACGGAGGTCTGTGGGGTGGTGGCTGCCGCCTATCTCCGGAGGCCCAGCAGAGCCGCCTCAGGGGAACTCATGACTCAGTGGGAGATAAAAGGGCCGAATCTTGATCAATGATAAAGTACAGCTAAAAATACAAAAATCCATTTTGAACAAAATGTAGACGCTTTTAGGAGTGTCTTATTAAAACAAAACAAAATGGAGACGCTTTTAAGAGTGCCTAATTAAAACAAAGTAAGGAAATCCAATCAGCAAGGAAAACAGCACTTCCAAAGGCCCGGCTGCACCCTGACCCAGCTCACAGGCTTTGCCTCCAGCGCTTTCCCCACAGAGAACAGGCCCCTCGCTGGCTTCCAAGCGTTTCCAAAATACCGCTGAGACAAATAGTATCTTAAGCACTCTATTTAAAATAAGCACGCTGATATCACCAATAAAAAAAGACTACTTTTGTGGTTGACCTGAACAACATCCAGACCTGTAGAGAATCTGTGTAAGAGCCCACCGAGCCAAGCGGATGACACACGCCAGGGAGCAGATCCCACTTGCTCTGGAGAAGAGCCGCTTCTTTTCTACGTTTGAAATTAAGGAGGGAAGTGAGGAAGGTCACCTGGAGGTGAGAAAAAACAAGGCGGGGATTGGATTACAGGATGTAGTTAACAAGACCACTGCTGTCTTGAGGGTGGTCATTTCAAAGGTGTGTTAACACAGCTGCACGAAAACAATGACTGGACTTGCTTAAGGCAAAGAAAAATCTTTTACTAAAAACTTCCACGCTTGGGGGGTGACTACCCACTATGACTTGCCTAGAAGAAATTTCTGATCAGATCTTTTTTCATCCACATTGTGCATCCTCATGTACAGTGAACAAGCACGTGGAATTTAATGTTGATGTGATGGTTGGTAGTCCTCAGAGTTCTTGGTGTGCACACCTTCCCCTGGGGACGGCATCAAATTCAATGGCTTCCACCACATCTGAAACCAGAGAAGTCAGTGTTCTGGTGTTTGTGTTGCCTGTCACTACCAGAATCAATAAGTGGAGACAAGGATCGAATCTTTATGGGCGCTTTATTTACCCACAAAACTGTCTTAACATCTCATCGCAAGCCAACCTTTTTATAAGGAGAAGAAAGGAGGGGTAAGGGATTTGGAAAAACATTAATGAGATAGAAGGATAGACAGGGGGTTTAGAAAAAAATGGTTAATTGGATGAGTTGCAGGTCAGCAGCAATTTTTCGAGTACTTCTTTATCGTTGATCAACAATTCTTTATCTGCATCAAGGACATTCCCTCCCTGGGACACTATGGCTCAGATACTGTCTCCATGGCTTGCAGACCCCCTGGCACACAAAGGTTGAATTGCTAGTCACCCTCCTGGAGTCATGCATTCCAGTTTCCAGAATAACTGCTTTCCACATGCATTAATCATTTAAGCCTATCAACTAAGGCTGAAATCTTTAACTCCTGAGTTTGCCTGTCACTTCTGCTGAATCTGCTTCTATCCATTCAGCTGCCTCCTGGACAGCTCCGATGTCCCCCAGCACCACAGATTGTACCCGCCAACTCTACTTCCTCCTCCTCGTCTCATGAATGGCCTCACCACTGACCCTGTCACTCCCCACCTCAAGGACTGAGGGGTGTCCCTGACTCCTGTGTAAGAGGGCTGCACTCAGGGGCCCCACATGGATGTGAAGGGCAGACTCCTAAGTCCTACATGCAGTAGGCAGGAGGCTGCCCGGGCTGGTGCAGCTGGCAAAGCAAGGCACAGACCCTGCTGGCAAGTGGAAGGGCTGCCCTCTGTGAGTTTAGTTGTTTGGGGGGCCCAGTGTGGCCGAGGGTGTCACAGGCAGCAGGCCCACAGTCCCGTGTGTTCCTCTCACTTGGGTGGGGGCAGTGAAAACACCGAACTTCAGGGAACAGAGACAGATGCCCGGAGACAGCCTCCTCCAGCCACTGTCTTGCAGGTCGAATTTTGTACCCTCCACCCGCTCACTGGGAGCCTCAGGAGTAAACCCAGGAGTAAACCCAGGCTTTAGACATGAATGTGCGTTTCCATTTTCCCCCAGCCTTGGACTGGGACCAGACATTGGTTTCTAACACAGTGCCTTCTCTCCCTCATGTCCATAGATTTTAGTAACAATAAAAATAGTGAACAGACCTTGAACTTCTACCCTGACCCAGGCTGTATTACAGCTGTGTCTGGACTCTTCATGTTAGCGGCAGAAAAACGGCACCAGGTGTTAACCTCGGTTCAGCAGCCACAGTTCTGGAGTTCCAGACAAGGGAAGGCTTCAGGGCCAAGACTCACAATACAAGAGAACGTTTACTTAGAAAGCCACAGACGGAGAAGAAGGGAGCTGCAGAGGAAATGGGCTCAGGAAGCAAGTCACAGCAAAAGAAGGGACCTTGGAGCTTAGGAGTCAGGGAGAGAGAGACGGGCCTTGAGGGAGGAGACAAGAAAGAGGGAGGGAGGATCAGGTGTGTTGTGGGGGCGGCTGCGTATGTGTTTGTGAGAGAGAGGAGGGAAAGAGAGGGTGGGAGGGGGGAGAGAGAGAGAAGAGAGACAGAGAGAAGCCCCTGTGGAAAGAAGAGGGAGGGGACAGGCGCTGGCATGTTCCATAGAGAGAGGCTTGCTGGGTCCTCCATCCTGAGGGCTTTTATCTGAGGTCTCAGGGGAGGATCTTAATAGAATATTCATCAGCTTTCTGGGTGTGTCTCCTCAGAGTTGTCTCCACTGATTGGCTGGCACCCAAGGTCATTAGTCATCAGCCTCAGCATCCCTCTGCCTGGCTTTGCTGCTTCTCCGGGCCTGAGCCGAAACACAGCTGAGGCCTAGGTGTCACCTCCAGTGGTTAATGCTTAAGGGAGTGGTCGTGCCAGGGTTTGTAGTTTGGGCCCTTGCTCTGCACCCGGGGCCCATCATTCTGCTGTGCTCATGCCTGCCTAACTGCCCAGCACCACAACACCCTGAGGACTGCAGTCAGGTTTACTTTACTGGGCTCCTGCAGACTTTGGTATCAAGTTCTGAGTCCTCTTCATAAAAGTGAGTCCTTCCTGACCCTGGGCCACACACCTCAGCCTTTTCCCAGCTTCCCTGCCTCCCTGGAGGACCAGCCCCTATACTGTCAATGTAAGAAACGTCCAGACCTACAGGGAATTTTTGTAAGGTTTCATTTAAGCCAAACTGACCGCATATGACAGGGAGCAAGATCCCAAATGATTTGGAGGGACTGTTGGGGAGATGGCGTGAAGGTGGGAGAAGCAAAGTGGGGATTGGATTACAGAATAGTTAAGAAGACTATGCGCTCTCTCAAGGGGCATTAAGAGAGCACATAATGCTCCCTTTGAGGGGTATTACATCTGGCATTTCAAAGGTGTGTTAACTTAGATGTACAAGAAACTGATTTTGAAACCTTTCAGTAAAGAAGTTATAGGCCTGGAACATGGCCACCTGCCGCGACCTGGTCAGTTAGGAGTTTACGGTCAGATCCCCTTTGAGGCTGCTTTCCACAGAACCCCCTTTTCATCCAGGACTCCAGTCCCATGCCTTTGCCTGGCCACCACTTGCTTCTTGGAGAACTAGTTCAGGCCCCACCTGCTCACGAAAGCCTCCCTAACCTAGCACCCGCCGTGTGGACAGCACTCAGCCATGCTGATGGGATACTCTGCGCAGCTGCTGACTTGCCCGTGTCCACTCTAGAAGCAGGTTTCTGAAGTAAGACTGGACTGGATGCTGTATTTCTTCGTATGTCCCAGTTGCTTGGCATAGTAGGGGGCAAACAGTGAATGTGTGAGAAGACAGAATTGTGGGTATGAATTTTGTAAACTGAGATCAGTGTTCCAGTTTACACCAGAACTTGGTTGAAGATGAGCCCTAAGCAAACTGCTGCTGGGTGCTGGGTGCTCCCCTACCCACAGCAACATCTATGCATTCGAGTGTTTAAATATCCTTTACATGGATAATGGCCACAGAATCCTATCCCCCGGCTCTTCAGTTTCCCAGAATTTTCATAAGAATCTGTAGCAGTAGCGGATGATGTGTGGCCTATTTCAGATAAGATAATCCTGTTCAGTTATCGTGTTCCTGGGCTCAGAGACAACGGAAATCGATGTTTCCAGAGTTTAACTTAATCAAGATCGTATGACATAACTTCAGCTCCTTGCAGCACACAGTTCTTTCTTCTCAGAAAACATTCCCTTGTGCTGAATGATCATTTTGCTTGAAAAATATATACAAAAATAAAAAAAAGATGATGGCACACGGTATAAAGGTCTTCTAAACAGTTTAAATCGCTTTAATGGTTTGGGTACCTAAACTCTAAAAATACACATTGGAATCAACTTATATATTTAAAACGGCTAAACATACGTTCCCCAAGTCTAGGGATGTCTGCTTGTGGAAGCTGAAGGGAAGGAGCGACGCTAACCGCGGAGGGTCTCTAACCAGGGTGGGTTATCAGCCCCGAGACCACAAGCTAATCCGGCTCTGACCTGCCCCGCAGCTCCCCCTGCCACCCTCCCCCAGTGCGGGCGTGGCTGGCTCCCTGCAGTCCCCCAGACCTCAGCTGGTCTGCGCCCTTCCCAGGCACCTTCTCTCGCCAGCTGTTGGCCCACACGCGTGCAGGGAAAAGCCCTGAGACCGAAAATCTGCCTCTGTGTGGGAGGACTGGGAAAGGCTGAAGGTGCGGGCCAGTCAGTCTGCCACCTAACAGAGTTTGTTAGGGGACATTTACACATAAGGCAAGTCCTGGGCAGTGGAGAGATGGAGTGGCTATCGCTCTGTGCCACCTGGCAGGTGCTGAAGAATTATACGGAGCAGGGCAGGGTGGATGGGGGGGCGGGGTGGGTACCGGTGTCGGATAAGGGAAGCCAGGAACCAGCATGCGGCGGGGCCTGGGGACAGGTCAATCAGACCCTCTCTGAGGGGCCTTCGGGAAGCCGTCCCCGTTCCGGCCCGGACCTAGCATTCTGGTCGGGCCGCGGTCGCATCATGGAACAGTCCCTCCCCCACCCCATCGTGGTAAAAACAGTCACTTCTGCCCCACCGCTCGCTTCCTTCAGAGTCACCATCTGAAAACCCACTGTTTATTACTGGGTGCGCTTTTGTTGCCCGACCCCCTGTCTAGCCGGAGGGAGAGGCTGGCCTGTGTCCCCCAGGGACGCAGCCCAGGGCCCCGGACGGGTGTGGACAGGCACTGAACAGGGGGGCGTCAAGGAGCCCACCCCATGGTCCAGCAGACACCCGTCTGCGCTCACGTAGCTGCTCGCACCGAGCCAGCTTCCAGCCTCGGTGCGACCGTTTCCCTTTCTCCACAGCCTCTTTGTGAGTAGGTGTCAGCCAGAGGCAACATGGCAGGACGAGACCCAAAGGGGAGGTCGTGCTCCCTCCGAAGAAGCACGGACAGCGTTCAGCTACAGCGGCTGCAGCCGACATTCCCACGCCATGTTCCTCCAAGATGTGACTCACGGCAGCGACGATGTTAGCAGAGCTTCCACTAGCTAAGACTCGGCTTCTGTATTTCAGATCAGTGAAACGAAGGAATATCATGCTGAAGTGGGGTTCATTACAAAGCGTTATAACCCAAAGGTAAGCTGCCCGAAGTCATGAAGTATCTTATTAGTGACTTGGATGAATGCATTTTCATTTTTTAAAAAATAAGAATATTGCCCCTGGCTGGTGCAGCTCAGTAGATTGAGTGCCAGCCAGCCTGTGAACCAAAAGGTTGCTGGTTCAATTCCCAGTCAGGGCACATATCTAGGTTGCAGGCCGGGTCCCCAGTTGGGGGCATGAGAGAGGCAACGGATCGTCGTATCTCCCACACATCGATGTTTCTCTCTGTTTCTCTCCCTCCCTTCCCCTCTCTCCAAAAATAAATAAATAGCACCTTTAAAGAGTGAGAATATTAATATATAGCGACCTGAAAATTTGTGGTTTTTCTTCCTGCCTTTATTTTTCATTTTTTTCAAGAACTGAGAAACAGAGCTAGGCAAGAACTCGTTTACTCCTTCTGCAGAGCTGCCTTTAAAACCATCCACACAGCCCCCACTCCTTCCTTGGCCCCAGCAGGGACTCTCCCAGCTCCCTTTGGTAGCCCTCCCTACACACTCCTTAGAATGATTCACTCTCAAATGCCAACCTGTTCCTCTTCCCATCAGCTGGTGACATTTCTTGTTAGCAGACCAGCATAGCATGAGGCCAATTCCAGAAGCTACCTTACATAGAGGCTTTCTGTAAAGCACAGAGCAGGGCCGGGCATGCCACAGGCATCATCAGCTTCCCTGCAATTCTTTTTTTTTAATCCTCACCTGAAGACATGCTTTACTGATATTAGAGAGAGGGGGAAAGAGAGGAAGAGAAGGGGAGAGAAACAATGATGTGAGAGAGAAACTGATTGGTTGCTTCATATGTGCCCCAGCTGGGAAACAATCCCGCAACCTAGGCAACCTAGGATGATGCTCCACCCAAGCAAGACACACCAGCCAGGGCCTCTTTATAATTCTGACCAGGCAGACTATGGTTTGCCAGTTTCCTTTCCCCTGTCCTCAAAAAGAGAGTAAACAGAAAACACAGAAATTGGAGCCAGATGAACTTCCCTGTGCTGGGCTAAGCTGGGAAGCAGCAACAGGGTGGAGGGAGACCAGCCCAAATTCTCCCTGTGTACTGGGAAGTCCAAGTAGCCAGAGAGATGAGCCCTCAGCATCCAGCACTGAGGTGTCTCAGGTGGCAGAGCTTCGGAGGGGAGGCCATGGCCCTCAGCCTGGTGCTTTGGGGCAAGTGCTTGCCTGTGTTCAGAAACAAGTCCTGGCAAGACAACACTACACTCTGACTTTGCTAATTAACCTAAGAATTAAAATTGTTCTTTTTCTTTTTAAGATTTTTATTTATTCATTTATTTAGACAGAGGGCAAGGGAGGGAGAAAGAGAGGGAGAGAAACATCATCAATGTGTGGTTACCTCTCGAGTGCCCCCAACTGGGAACCTGGCCTGCAACCCAGGCATGTACCCTGACTGGGAATCGAACTGGCAACCCTACTGGCAACCCTTTGGTTTACAGGCCAGCACTCAATCCACTGAATCACACCAGCCAGGGCTAAAGTTTTTCTTAAAGCATAAGAAGATGCCTTTAATTGCAAACTGAAAGTGTTATCTTAAAGCTAAAGGGAAAATAATTACTAGATTATTTTAACCAACAATGTTTCTCTGAAAAGCACAGCCAGCTAATTGAAATGTTCCATTTCATAGAGTGAAAAGAGTCGTTTCATCTTCAGACAACTGCTTTGATTCTGTGGAGCTGTTTTGGGGGAAAGAAAGGAAAGGAAAACAAAAAAGGGGCTGCACCTGTTATTTTCCTTCTTTCCTAAAAACAGCTTTGACATCAAAGGATGCGCCAGCCCATCTTCTGCCTTTGATAAGCCTCTTCCTGGTGCCCTTCACCTCTTTTTCTACATTGCACTATTTATTAGGATTTTAATGTTCCAGGGAAATGTCCTCTCTCAAAACTAGTGCTCACAGGAGGACAAGTCGTCCATTGGAAAGCCAATAGGCAGATCCAATTTTAAAGACTGGTTGTTTCCTTGGGGGCTTTTCTTTTTTGTTTTTTTTTTGGGGGGGGGGTTGTTGTTTTAACTAAGACTCCCCCCAGCTGAAACAACTGAAAAAGTGAAGAGAACTCAATAGCTCAACCCACCACATTATCACCAAGTTTGTAACTCGGGGCCCATGGATGGGTCTGAGTAGGGCCATGACTAGGGTCCCATGAACTTCCTCAAATTCTAGGCCCAGTGTTGATGGGATGCCCATATGCACTTTTTGTTCTGGGAATATGTGACCTTTTTAAAAGGGTGGAGAAACATTGTCCTGAAAATGAGTCATACATTTGCTGCCCACTTGATGCATCAATATCCAGCTCCAGATGTCCCTGGATGGGACGTGTGGAAGGGGGTCCCCAAACGCTCAGAACATGCACACTCAGAGCGAATGCAAACAAACGTGCCTCAGTCACGCAGGTGGTGGGATTAGTCCCATCTGGGCGATCTCAGCCTCCACTGCATCCGGATTAGATCTCAGAGGTAAGTCACGGAGTTCGTGCAGAGCTAGAGCTCTGGCATCAGACAAACAGGAGCTCAAGTCCTGGCTTCCCGCTCCCTAGTGTGAGACATGGAGTGGCTTCCTCTTTAAACTTCAGCATCTTAACCCGTAAAATTAGAATAAGAAGACCAAGTTCATAAGGCAGCATGAAGATGTTGCCATTTTTGTTAATAGGAACCAGTCTCACCTTCTGGTTCAAGTTAGGGAGCTGGAGGCCAATGAAGCATCACACTGGTCCACAGCAGACAGTCGGGTGCCCACTGTCCCAGAGGCTGGATCCAAGCAGTACTCACAAGACATCGGTGGTGTGTTTTTGGAACAGGCCCAGCATCATTTTATAAAGGCACCATCAGCAAATGGTTTGCATGACAGCAAAGAGTGAAGGACTGTTGTTTGTGTTCCGCTGTGAGCACAAAAATCACTTTCTACAAATCAAAGGCCCCCAGCTCTGTTGATACTGCTGATGCCCGCCAGGTACAAGGAACTACTCACTCGTGTGTGTTTGTGTATTGGGGTGAGTGGGGAGTGAGAAGGAACTGATCTATTGAATTCTAAAATCTTCATTTCAGGATGGTAAGGAGGAACCTTTGGGTAAGTGTTACGCTCAAGTGCTCTTCAAGAAGGATAAGCCCAGACCGTCTGTCAACATCACCTGTGCACAGGTCATAGAGAAGAGCAGACGACAGCAAGAGGATTACCTAATTTACAAACACCTGAAGCAGCTTAAAAACCCCTTGGATGTAGTCAGCATACCTGGTATGAACCAATGTCTGGAATTTCTATGTTCAGGAATGCATGTGATTACAGAATCTTAAAAAGAGTCATCATTTAAGTTTTTATTCCCCAGTGGCATTTTAATCCAATGATAAAATGTGGTACCCTTCATTATCTGAACAAAACTCAGAAATACCATTTTCCTATTCTCCACCTCCAGCACAGCGTAGGGTCTGTGCCATTTTTATCTCCTCTGACAAGGGAAAGGCAAGAGGTGACTCTCCAAGGAATTAGTAGAGGTTCTTGCAACAAGACAAGAAGTAGGGGTGTACTCTCCCAGGTAGAGTCCAGAACCTGAGACAATATTTCTAGAGGTTTCTGGTGGTGGCTTTGGAAGCTTGAGGTGACAAGACACCAGCCAGGGCCTCCACTGTGCCTGTTAGGCTGTCTGCACCAGACCTGAGCGAGCCGACCGACCGTCTCCAGGCCTTGCTGGGAGTCTACAGTGGAGCCAAGTTTATCTTATTTTAGGGCAACAGCTAATGGGCAGTGGTGCCATCTCCAATCAGGAGTGAGCCCCATCCGCAGGTGACGCGAAGCAGAGCTCATTTGTCCGGGCACTCAGCAGTGCGCGGGCAGCAGCGGAGACTTGGCACTTACCGGCAAATTCAATTTTCAAAACCACAAAAGTCATCTCTGGACTTGCACTTGGGTATTAAGCTTGACATATGACCACTGCTGTTCCCTCACTTGCCCAGGGACTGTGACAGACCCATGCCAGCCCGGGAGGTCTGTGGTCTCCATGCTGAGCACTCCATCCTGATGGGATGAGCGTCGGGCCACGTCAATGTACTGAGACTCAGTGCTCTCAAAACCTGCAGCTGGACCACTGAGGCCTGCGTTTCTAAAGTTCAGAAGCTTGGATAACTCTTGCTATAGTTCTCTGACCACTCAAATTGAATCCTGTTCCAAATGATTGTGAGGAACAACTCAGATCCTATGTTACAGAATTTCTTTATATTTAGCACTGCCTGAAATGGGCTAATGGCAAATACTTAAAATATATAGTTATTTAGGATTTTTTCCCCCTCCCATTAGCATTGGTTGGGGAAATAGGGTTTTATATGTCCTCTTTAAAACACAAATTTTAGAAATTGTACAGGACCTTTTCTTTGAACATTTGCCACAAAATCCCTACATTTTGGACACTTTTTTTCAAAAGGATTTTTATTTATTTTTATTTTTTAGGGAAAGGGGAAGGGAGAGACACAGAGAGGGAGAGAAACATCAATGTTTGGTGGCCTCTTGTGTGCCCCCTACTGGGGCCTGGCCTGCAGCCCAGGCATGGGCCCTGCCTGGGAATTGAACCTGTGACCCATTGGTTCACAGGCCAGCACTCAATCCACTGTGCCACACCAGCCAGTTTTAGACACTTTTTAAAAGTGCAGGTTAACTAGTTCATGTTCTGTTAATAAATCCTGTATGCCCACAAGGATCATTCTACTACAATCTAACTTAATGTGGCTACAACAAAGCTTCAAAAAATTTTATTAATAGATGGTACCTTTTCATCAACAAAACTTACAAGTTCTCTTGTCTCTTTAAATTTGGCAGAGATATTTAATGGTGCTATTTATAGCCTACGTATGTATATAAAATTGTCTATTGCAAACTGAAAATGTCTGGTTCCAGATAAAGTGAATGAAAACCATGGATCCTTGGAGTAGCTGGTTGAGATCTCAGCAGATCCCACTCAGTGCGCAACCGGCCTGAGGCACTGGCCTGGGGTCCTGTTTTCCCGATGACTGATGAGCGGGATGAGCTGACCCATCCCGGGACAGCCTTGCTCCGCGCTTTTTCTCCCCTAAAGAAGCAGTTGTCTGGGTTTTATTATGAGTCAAAGTTTCACTTTTTCTAATGAACATGCAGGCTTCCTAGAGACGAGCCCAGCTGCAAACTGCCTGTGAAGCGGGGGAAGGGGGGGCGCCCAGCAGCAGCCCTTCACCGACTCCAGGGCAGCAGCACCGCATCCGCACTTCCAAACGCCCTCGTTGTTCACCGCCTTTAGTGCGACCAGTTTCTCTCCTCTGCTAATGGGTTTTAATCTTGCAAGTCCATGAACAATTATCTCATAAATTACTTGCTAAAATTTGAGTTCCTAACAGTCACAGGAGGTCATTTATTAATCACCGTATCCCTACCTCTAGCAGTATCTGATACTAAGTAGGGTTTTGGGGTTTTTTTTTGCAAATGTTTGCTGAATTTAAAAGATTTCAGGTCCCCCCCCCAAAAAAAAATTTGCCACAGGAAAAACCCACGTGATTTCTTCATGTGTTCAAAAACGGTGATAGAGATGTTGCCAATACACACATCGGAGAAGGACGAAGAGCCGGCAGGTTGGCAAAGCCCCTCACAGGGACCATAGACCCCAAACCAGGAGGGGATGTGGGCTGGGGGCTTCGATCTAATTATAAAATGCTTCTCAACTAACAAGATTTTAGATTATCTTTGAGTATCATTTCTTATGATACAGCAAATAGTCCCGAAACTGTTTGATAGCAACTCTACTTGAAGCATGTTCGCCTCAGCGTGATGGAGAAACAGACACATGTACTGCGGCTGGGCTTCCTGTGAGAGAGGCGCCTGTGGTGACCCAGCCTTTACTTAATTACTGCAATTTTTGTGCCCCAAATGCTAAATACAGTTTCATTTTTTTGTTTTTGTGCTCTCAGACAGTCACGGATACATTGATCCCTCTCTGAGACCCATGTGGGATCTAGCCCTCCTTGGCAGCTCTTACGTGATGTGGGAAAAGACAACGCATGCTTTACGATACCACTTGGCACAGCTCACCGGTGTAAAGCAGTGGGTAAGGAAAACTGAAAATTCACTTGTGCCACAAGAGCGGCAACCAATGCCGTGTGCTTAGACTAAATTACTGAGAATGTGTAACTTCAAGGCAGGAGACTTAACTGCACTTCATTCATTCAATACATATTTGCAATGGGCCAGGTATCGTGTTACGGACAGACAGAGCCGTGAACAAAAAAATGCAGTGCAGTTGCCATCATCGAGATTAATGCCAGAGAGGGAAGATAAGAAAGACAGTGAACTAATGAACAAGTAGATATGTCTCAAACGGTGATCAGTGCTATGAAGAAAAACCAAGTAGGGAAAAGGGAATGTGGGGTGTGGACCGAATTGCTACTAAGATGGTCTAAAGTAAGCCCCGTCCAATTGTAGCAGAAGTGACATTGGAGCAGAGGTCCCAGGGAAGTGAGAGGCAGAAGAGAGCTCCAGGCAGAGGGGGCTGAAGCAGCGGGGCGGCTGACGGGCGGGAGAAATACCAGTGTGGTGAGCGTGGCTGGAACCGTGGCAAGGGTGCCAGGAGGGACGAGTTCGTGGAACGCTGGGGGCCATCAGAAGAGCCTCTCCTCCTCACCGGGGGGGTTTCACGGAGGAGGGGCGTGATCTGGCTGACAGCAGGATTGGTCTGGCTGCTTTCCTCAGAACTGACTGCAGAGACGCAGGTGAAGCAGGAAGACCAGGCAAGCACGGCAATGATGCAGACAAGGCCTGGCGGGAGCTAGGACCAGGGGCGGCAGCAGTGGAGGTGGGGAGGCTATTTGGACTCAGGATATATTCTGAAGACAGTCTGAGAGTGCCTGCTGATGGGCTGCATATGGATAGTAGAGGATGAGAAAACTCAAGGATGATTTATAGAATTTTGGCCTGAGTAACTGGAAAGGGAGATTTCATTCACTGACTGGAGACAACTTCAGAAGAACAAATTTTGGGAGAAATCAGCTTGATTGGGGGCACACTAAATTCTATATCCAAGTACGGATGTAATATATAGTCATCTGTACATAAGGGTCTGAGCGTAGGGGAGCAGTCTGGACTTGAATCATCACCATGCCGGTGGTTTTTAAAGCCACAAGACCGGGTGAGACCACAGAGAATGAGTGCTGTGGAGAAAGACAAGCTACGTACGGAAGGACTGAGTTCTGGAAGGCATCCAACTTCAGAGGTGGGAGATGGAGAAAAGAAAGTGTTTCAAGGATGAGGGTCGACTCACTGTATCAAAAGCTGATGGAAAGTCAAGGAGATGAAGACTGAGAATCACCGATTTGATTAAGGCAGTTGGAAGTCACTGGGGCCATCTCCCTGGCACAATGGGGCAAAGGCCAGATGGGGGTGGGTTCAGGAGAGAGTAGGAGTGAAGGAGGTGGTTGCTCCATCTCTTTCCAAAATTTTGGCTGTTGAGGGGAGTAAAAGAAAGGAAGGGGCTGTGGCTGGAGGATGGGTAAGCACAGGGTTGAAAGGGTTTAGGGTTGAAAGAGAGTTTATTTTTGGTTGTATTTTTAGGTTGGGAGATTTCACACCATATTTATAGGTTGATGAGGAAAATCTAGTAGAGGGGCCGAAGGTGGACTTGTAGGAACAAGAAGGAAAAACTGCTGGAGTTAAGATCTTTGAGTAGGCTGGAGAGGATAGGATCAGCCTGGGAGGTGCGCTCAGACAGGAATACGGGGCACTCACCTGCAGGGAAGGCAGAGATGAGGGGCCGCGATGCCAGTAGGAGGGTGGATATCACGGTAGTAGCCTGTCCAAGCTCTATTTCAGTGGCTTCTGTCTTCTCAGTGAAAAATCAGGCAAAGCCATCAGCTGAGAGCCAGGAGGTTCGGGAGTGTGAGGACTTGTGCGTGGAATGTCTGCGGGCATTAATTTAGCTGGGCACCAGGCGCAATCAGCGGTGTGGTGGGTTTGGCCACACAAGTGTGACGCACAGAGAGATGGGCATTTCCAGAGTAAACCAGATCGACTGCTCTGAGAGAGGCAAGCTGAGCCAACCATAAGGATACATTTCTAAATCTCATTTTCTTTATGGATGTGTGGAGCAGTGCACTGACCCACGGCTGGATCGGTGGTGAATATTGGTGAGGGCAAGGATTTGCCCAGCCGTACGTCAGCGTTAGCAACGCCCGTAGTACTTCGGGTGCCTTCCAAAGGCCATTTGTAATCAGACAACTGCACACGTGCCCATCACAATGAACACATTTCTTTCCCTTTAAAGAGTACTTTTTAATAGAAATTACATTTGATTGATTGTTACTTTATGAGATAAAACTTGCTCCCTCTTTCTCTCTGTCTCTCTCTCTCTCATCCACCAAGATGATCATTTCCTGAACAATAGACTTTTCCCTGAACTGAGAAATTGGGGGAACTATTTTGTTTACAGAGTAGAAGATGGTGTCAAGATAATGAATGTGAGAGGAAAACTCAACCAGAGCAGATCAACACAGAGAGAACAGAGAAGAAATCAGGATCTTTCCACGCCAGTGTTTTCCTTTCCCTCGCAGTTTTACATGACACATTGCTGCACTAACCACCAGGACACACCAATTCAGAGACAGCAGCCCCTCTCCACCCTGTTCTAGCCAGTCCTCCATCTGTCTACTAATACCCCTCAGCCCACCAGCAAGAGGGAAAGCGGGGACAATGTCCGTGTGGACAACAAAAATGCTGATGTTTTTACATTGCGGGGTTTGGGTTTTAGATGAATAATAAATGAATATTCAGCTGACTTGCTGGGTCACCCAAGGCAAATTGCTTCATCTCTTAGGGCCTATTAAATGAGGATTAACAAATTCACTGAAGTCACTGCAACCAACATAAATCTAAATCACTGACGAAATTGGGTAATTTGGCTTCAAAGTTAATATGCATTTTGGCTTAGAGTTCTCTTAAAAGAAAAGTATGCAAATATTCCCAGATTTTCAAATTCCGCCATTTGGTGGCTACTAAAGATTCCCGTGATCTTTCAGCAACAAGTGAAACAAGCAACGATTTTTAGAAAGTCGCCCAAATCAGGAACTCTAAGTACTGCTGTCCTGGGAGACTAGAAGCCGATGGCAGAGCCGACAAAGCCGCGACTGCCCAGCACACACACCGGAGGTTCCCTGTGGCCCTAGGTCACTCAGGAAAGTACAGGGATTGTAGTTTTTCCTGAAGGTTTCCAGGTGGGAATTACCATCTTTACACCCAGGGTTAAACTCATCTTTTAATGCAAGTGTGTAAGGAACTGCAGTCTTATAAACCCACAGCTTCAAATGAACTAAGCTTGAGGGAAGTGCAGGCTATGAAAGAGAGGGCTGAGTACAGATACAACATGAGACCCATCCTAACTGGCCCAGTTACTGTTTAGAACCGAACACAGATGTCACTCCCAGGGATGACAAGGCCAGGGGAGATAGCTGCTGACTAGAGGGCAAAAAATGGATAAAGAGTTTCCCTACACTCTGAGCCTTTAATATGAATTGAGAAAAGCAAAACTCAGCATTGTTCCTACTCTTACCAATAGCAGATACTGTCAACAACCCAGACAGCCTACCCTGCAGCACACACAGTCAGTCCGTCCAAGTCCCACCGAAACTGGAGGCCCCGTTGGCCAAGGGAACGTTACAGAGACCATCTTATTTATTCACCTAAGATACCTATTTTTGATAGCATCTACTAATAGCCTAAGCTTACGTACTCTCTACTCAAACCACACTGATTCTGCAAGGGATCATTCTCTCTCTTTTTGGGGGTATTGTGTGTAGGGGTGGGTGGTGAGTAAGTGAAAGGGGACAAACAAAGCACTTCCAGTATGTCCCTCTAGGAAGATTAAAGTGCCGAGTTACCAGGAATTGTCACAGGAAATCACCATCAGTTGGGACTATAGTGATTTGGCATTCGTGACGGTTTGAAGCCAAGGAGATTATTTCTGAATAGTATTAACAATAATGACTTCTTGGCAGAGCTCGATTTGGTGAGGACAGTCCAGCCCTGGAATACCTTGCCAGGATGGGATGTGCAGTGTCCCCTTTGCAGTCACCAATGAGCCCTGCTTTCTGGGTTGGTTGAAGTGGGCTTCCTCTTGTAGACGGAAGAATCCGCAAATGCAGACATGCAAGGGTCTCAGTGACTTTACTGAGGAAGGTCTTCATTAAGTGGCCCAGGGTTTCTAAGTATCGTGATAACCCAAGTTTTTGTATTAAAAATGGGTAACACTGTGTATTTAACAGAGCAGTTTGTCAAATGCAGTTGGAATCCCATCCTTTGTTTCCAGCACTGCCTCTTTTTTTTGTTTTGCTAAAAATCTGAAGACAGCATGATTTCTTTCAGAAATGCTACTTTCAGAAACAGAGTAAGAAGACATTGACCTGAAAAGCCCTTTAAGTTTATAAGTAAAACCAGTTTTTTTATTATAGAAAAATATATGGTTACTAGGCCTTGAGAAATAGTGCAGGCAGCACAAAAGCCCGAGACAAAAATCACGCGACTCAGCAGCCTGCTCCAGTGGGCCGTCTTAGATAACTGTTCCTTCCGAGGCAAGACAGTTGCCAAGTGAGGGTCAAGCCAGGCTCGATACACTCTTGAACCCAGCGATGCCCGATCGACCCCTGGGGCCTACAGAAACGGTTTATTTATCAGAGAGACACCAAATTTTCTCTCACGAGGTCTCTGACTTTGCAGCTTATGCCTCAGACACGCATTCACATGTGCACTGCCGGGCAGGAGTGAGGGAAGCCTGCCTAATGATGCAAAGGCACCGTGGAAAAGCAGTCAGTTTCTGATCGGTCCAGGGCCCTCTTGTATCTTCTCCCTCCAGCATCGCCCCCCCCCCCACTGGAAATGTCATGGCTTGTAAACATCTCCATCATTTTAAGCAAAACCTATTATCCAAGTCCTGTTGTTTGCCTTTGCATTTTGATATTCTGTAATAGTCTCAACAAAAGCCAGATAGATTAAAATTATAATCCAAGTTGATTTTTTTTATTTCTTCTTTCATTTTTACTAGAAAGAGAAAAACACCCTAGCCTCCTCCCCACCCCCCAACAAACAACCCAGGAAGTGTCAAAAAAAAAAAAAGGAAATTAGTCACTAGTGAAACTTACAGAAGTCAGTGAACGCCAGCGGTGAGGAAGACTGCCCGCTGCCCTACAGATGGATACGCAGTGTCCTGAGCTTCGAGGCAACGTGGAAAAGCACGAAGCATGTGGGCGGAGGGGTCAGCAGGTCTGGGCTTGAATCTCCCATGTGTCACTTCCTAGCTGTAACCTCAAGTCACCTCCCCTGTAACGCCAGGCTTGTAATACACACTCTTGTAAGGCTGTTGGGATGACATGGAATCAGGAATAAAGTGCCCAGCACAGAACCGGGCCCAGGGGCACCCTGGGAGTACTGGTTGCCCTGCCCCCGTCTTACTGCCTGGCATATCAAGACTAACACATCAGATTAAAGCATATGCACAGTACCAAGATTCCTAAGGCTGTCAAAAGATTCTCCGTATCCCCACTGACCTTAGCCTCCATCCAAAACCGTAGTAGTAGAGAAAAAGTGATAGAAAGACATTCAGCTCGATTTTCATGTAAGTGACCAAACAGTAATCTGTGACTTCCATATCTTGATGTAGGATCCTTGATGAAGGGAACTGAGGCTCAACTCCAAGAGGCAGAAGGAGATTCAAGGCATCCATGCAGTTTATAAGCTAAGCCTTGCAGATTCTGAGCTAATATAAACCTGCCTATTTATTACCCTCTTTTTTTCCTTCCTCTAGAAAACAGATGATGATGCAATTGACTTTGACTATACTGTTCTGCTTCATGAATTCTCAACACAGGTAAAACACAAAATTAAATATGGAATTGTTTTTGCCAGAAGGTTTTGCAGATCATAATGCTTCAGAACTCTTCTCTCCTAGGAAATGATCCCCTGCCGTATTCACCTGGTCTGGTGCCCCAGCAAACCGCTCAAGGTGAAGTACCACTGCCAGGGGCAGCAGGCGCCGGACGAAGCCTCTGGGACTGAGGAGGGGTCCGCTGCGGCGCCGACAGAGCTCAGCAATTTCTGAGAGAAAGAAACTGCTAATCCCAAATTCTAAACAAAATGACTGCAGCCTAAATCGTTATCCCAGTAAAATAGCTAAGGTATAAGGCATTCCAGTAATTCGGGGAAGACTGTGATGCTCAAAAATGAAAAGATGTTGAGGTTTTTAAAAGATAATAAATGTATCTCAATGAAAGCGAATTGTAGGAAAAATGTTAAGTTTAAAAGGAATTTTACTGTTTTTTATGATTTCAAGCAAAGTATTCTTTTATAACGTGATAGCTACTTTTAAATAAATGTTTACATCTCTAAATAAACTGTGTTAAATGTGTTTGTAGAGATTTGTCTATGTAGGTAAATTGTGCTAAGATGGAATTAAATGAACTCTTAATACTGTTTAATTTGTATTTTACAAATATAGTGTCTTGCACGTACAGCAGAGTCTGCCAACAACATGTATTAAATAGAACTGTGATGTAACTGAAAGTATTGGGTTGGCCAAAAAGTCTGTTTGATTTTTTCCATAAGATGGCTCTAGTAGTGCATAGTTGCCTGTAACTTCATTGAAAACAATTTTGTTAGATCTAAGGTGACAGCTGTCAGATCAGCGTGCATTTTTAAAAAAACATCAAAATTGGTGAATTATTGTGTAGCCATTTTAATATTGAAGATGGAAGAAAATAAGTGACATTTTTGGCATATTATGCTTTATTTCAAGAAAGGTAAAAGTGCAACTGAAACACAAAAAAGATTCGTGCACTGTATGGAGAAGGTGCTGTGACTGATCAAATGTGTCAACGGTGGTGTGTGAGAATCTATGCTGGAGATTTCTTGCTGGACTATGCTCCACAGTCAAGTAGACCAGTTGAAGCTGATAGTGATCAAATTGGGACAATAATCAAGAACAGTTTACGTTTTATTGTGCGGGATATTGCCGACATACTCAAAATATCCAAACCAATAGTTATTGGTGAAAATGAAAAATGTGTCTTTTATTTTATGGAAAAAACTAAACGGATCTTTTGGACAACCCATATATCAAGTATTACAATTTTCATTTTTAAGGACAACTGGGGCCCATTGTTGGCCTAGGTAATTCACAAAAGCACACGCAATATGCACCATAATCTGATTCAGTGCATCACCTACCCAGGGCAGGCAGAAGTGATCCAGGAAACGTGGCCATCATTTACCTCTCAAAATGAGTATCATTTAATGGAACGCTCACATCTGTGTGTAAAAACCTTTAGCCAGATTCCTTGGCTAGTAATTGGTTAGGAAGCATCAGCCTTAAAATGTACCAAAATATTACTTTTAAGTTTGCACTATTAGAAAACTGGAAAGTTTTACACAGAAGAAAAAACATTTAAAGATGTGGATTCTTACAAAAATAAAAGATGGATGCCACCGTTGCTTTTTAGATCTAGCTTATCTATTTTTCTATTTACAACCCCAATGTGAAGCACGGGAAACCACCATTTAAAGAAAACATCAGATCTCCCCACCTGTGTCATAATGCAGAGAAAACACCTTTTCTAAAATTAACAACCTGTAATGACTAAATTATGCCAAACAAAAGGACAAACTTCTCTGAGATTCCCAAAAAAGCCTCCAGAGAAGGTACCAGGAACATTGTAATGACAAGTCCAAGATGCTCTGACCTCCAGTCACTCGGAAGTGTCACACATTAAGGGCTGGAGAGGGCTTTCGGGTTTCCAGAACCTCACCTCATCCTCCTGAAGGCATTTTTAATTAGTGAGATTAAACTCACATGTTACCATAATTCAGTCAGCTCATGACCCTATATATACCCTGTAACAGATTTATTCCAGTTTAATAGATAATGAAGGGGAATTCTAGGCATAGTGACAACATACATATAGTTACCTAATTGATAAATTTACAAAACCCACAACAGTTAAACCTACTAAAAATTTCTCAACATCACCGTTAGAACGTCTTTCGCACACAAATTCTAAAATTGCTGGTTTGATTTTACTAATACTTATTTTGCTAGCTTACAGCAGAGAAAAATTACTTCCATCTGTTTTGACATAATATGAAAAACTCTAAATTCCCTAAGCCCTCTTTTCATTAAGTCTAAATTCTCCTAAACCGGTCCAAGCTGATGACAGTTGTATCCAGCACCCCACCATCTTCCTGGCCTCTGTCAGAACTTTAAGACAAATCCAGCAGTACTGGGATTTTGTCTACATTCCATTTGATTCTACTCATAGTTTCATTTTTTTTTTCCTGCCTGAATTATGAGTTGTTAGACATTCTTTTGCAAGTCAGCTGGAAGTTTCTATATTTGCCCTTGAATGACAGTCCTTCATGACATGAGTTCATTATACCCATTTTTCTCAGCGTAGACCCTGGTCTGTGACTTTCCTGGCTTTCCAGGTGCTGCAGCGCCTAACACGCTGCCTGGCACCTGAATGAATGCTCACAACAGTCTCAAATGCAATGAACTACTTCAGTGATGCATTCTAGTGCTATGTATCTGAAGACAACTTAAGCAGCAGTAAAAACTCTAATTAAACAATTTGTAGTTTTAGTGATGCAAACAGCTGCCTTCTACAAACAGATGTATTCCTTCATGTCTCAATTTACTACTTCCTGGTGGCCCTCTCATTTTATTGGCATCAATTTTAAGATTTACTCGTATTTCAAAACTATTAAAATAAAACTTCAGGAAGGCTTACATTTCAGTGATTTTACCACTGAACAATCTGAGCGTGAGCAAGGAGAAAGTAATAACAGGAAATTGACTATTTCTCTCAAGGTAAAGTTATCAAACTAAGAACCAGTAGCCCAAACGCTACCACCACACAAAGGAATCCATCTCAGGTCTCATAGGTGCAAGCAATACTGCAGTGGTCTTTAATCTTACCTGTATGTTATAATCACTTCGAAAACTTCTGATCTTGACCCAGAGAGTCGGACCGCCTTGGGGTTGGCCCGGTGTTTCTTCCCAACGTCCTCCGGTGGTTTTCAAAGTGCAGCCAGGAGTGGGGTCAGGGCGATTCTCCAACACAGGCAGCACTGCCTTTCTTTAAATGAGTCAACAGTTCTCCTTCACGACAGTAGTATTAAAAAGATCCTCATTTAGGTATTCTCTTTAACTTCTTTCTTGCTACAGACTTTGGCTGCTATGTGTCCTGTACTAACTGTAACCAAACTAATGAGTTAGCAGGAAGTGTGGGTTCTGATCCTGGATCTGTCCTACGGGACTCCATTCTAGTCGCTCCCGCCAGCTGGGCCGTGCCGTCTACGAAATGTTGGTGTTGGATTAGACGATTTTCTGACACTGTGTATCTATAACCAGAATGTTTACCAGTTAAGAACATCAACACTTACCCACCTTAGTGCTAATTGGCAATAGCCAGAGGAACCGGGCTGGGTTCTTGGAAAGTGGTCCCGCATCAGGAACAATATTCTCAGTGGCTTTGAATAGCACGAGATGCCGATGAAATGCCAAAGCAGCAACACTTTCCAGGCTTGATGGTATTGTAGCCACTGACTTATTCATGTGGAACATGCACTTGAGATAATGAATAATCAACTTAAATTATCAACTGAGAACTAAGCAAGATGCGTGGTCTTGGACAAGTGACTTACCCTCTCTGTGCTTCCACTCCCTCCATTACAAAATGGACACAATAGTACCTACTTTCATAGGGGAGTGAAAACTAAATTAGATAATGCATTTAAAGTATTTAGCAAATGCCTTGAAAACATGTGCTTAATACTTTTAAAAAATCTTTTTTTCTAGAAACCTTGAGTTATAAAGCCAAATCTATAAATCAAGAAAAACAAAGGAATTTAAAAGTTATTTTATTTCTACTTTGCACTAAAGGAAAGAATTTGGATGCGTCTGTCACATCAGATTTTTGGAGGAAGCAATTCGGAACGATGCAGTGGAGCTGCCAGGAAGCCCGGCATATTCCGAAAACAGGAGCCCCACACTTGCTCTGTCCCAGTCTCCACGGACACAATATGGGAAGTCCCAGCAGACTCAGATCCCACTAGCATTTGGTAGGTGAATGAAACTGACTACCAGGAACTCTGACAATTATAGTTTATTACTTAGAGCTGCAGAAACCTTCAGATGCACGTAAACAACAACTGCGTGTAAGGGTCTGTGTTTACCTCACGGTCCATCAGGATGTAACATCTGTACTCCTAAAAGAAGGCAGCTACAAATTTGCAGAGCCCACAAACTGAAGCCATCAGCTCTACGTAAATTAGCTAGAAATGTAGCTGGCACTTAAATACCCCAATGAAGAATCTGAAAAACGTTCTCTATTTAGATCATACGGAATCTACTCTTAGGCAACAACAAAAAAAGCCTGCCTATTAAAAGATGATACTCCAAGAAGGGTCATGATGTGTACAATTCACTTTCAGGTGTTTAGCAAAACAATTATTTCTTAAAAATTAAAAATATAAAAGTATGAGACTATATATAGACAACAGACAAATGGATAAAACAAATACTACAAAACAAACTGTTAACAAAACCGGTCACTGTTGACACTAGATGGAAAGTACATGGTTGCTTTTCGTGCTGTTCCTTCAGCTTTTCTACGTTAATAATCCTTATGCTAAAAATTTGGAAAGAAAGGTTATACACATTCTAAGCTTAGAAGTGTAACTAATATGTTTCTTCCCCCTTAAAATAAATATCACATATATTTCAGTAATAATCATATTTTATTTGAGGCTTTTCAGTGAACTATAAAAGCAGTCAACAGAGTTGAGATACACACAGAATTAACTTTGATATGATAGGAGCTTTTAAATAAAATAGAAAGGGCTTCCAAAATTTCTTGTTTCTGCCTGAATTCATTCCACTGGAAGCCAATAAAAATCTAAACCCTGCAGATTCAGTTCAAGTTAGTCCACGTAAGTGAGGACAGTCAGTTCTTGGCTTTTCCTTTTTTTACAGGAAGCTGACCCGTAGCTTCCAAATACTTATTGATGAGGTCCTCTTGCGTGGACGGCGAACACGGCTGGTATCTGCAGTACTCCATCGTGTATTCTCCCTTCCCCTGGGAATTAAAAAAAAGAAAGAAAAAAAGCAGAGATTTAAAAAAATTTATAACTATCAAGTAAAATCATACAAAAATAAGATTTCACAAATGTGATCATTTTGCAGTATAACCTCTTCAAGGAAACTGAAGTAAAACTTAAGCACTGGCTTACCTCTGTGCATGACCTAAGTTCAGTGGAATAACCAAACATATCATTTAGAGGGACCTGGAAACAAACACAGTAGACGTTTTAGCACTGCTTATTGAGAAATGTTTGAGAAAAATACAGAGAAGCCTTAGCCATTTAATTCCTTTAGAATTAGGTTTCTAGTAACAACTCTTGATTTAAAAGAACTAGAAGCCAAAGAGAAACATATTTTTGTTTTACTGCAAGTAGAAATCCTATTTGAAAATAACTTCATTTGTCAGTGACAACTGGAAACCAAATGCTTCCGTTTCACAGAGCAGACCTCGCTGATGGCCTGCTCTGCTCACCCCCACTCCCGTCTCCGGCCGCACTCAGCATCCACGAGTGCTTCTTCTGTGAGAATGTCAACGCAACTTTCTTTGGACACCTTAATGATTTGCTGATAGCAGTGTCTTCTAGGAAGCCTTACAGAATATGATAACATACTTTCTCCCATGAGATTGAAGTCAAATAAGGTACAGGTAAGAAAATTAAATATTACCCCAATAAATTAGAGATGATATAATAAAGCTATAATGAGAAAAATATCAAAGAAAATGACATATTCACAAAAGGCCCACATAAAATGAATCTTATTCATAGCTTTTACACTTAAGAGTTGCTCTAATGGTAAATTACAGAAATTGCCACATGTCTGTAAGCCACAAGTTCAATACCCAAATAGCCAGGGAAATGTGTCAGTTTGCTTCACAAGCTCCCAAAACAACAGCTAACTCTAACCTCTGGCTGTGGTCAGTGGAAGTGAGACTGGCCGTGACCAGCAGCACTCACCTCCGCGTACAGTGTGAAAGAGTCCTCGACCCCGTCCTGCCCCGTGATCACCCCATGGCGCCGGTTGATCCCTGCAATCACTACGCCCTGAAATTCATTTGGGGCCATAACTTCCACAGACATAATGGGCTCGAGAATACATAATGTTGCACTCGCCAAGGCTGGATTAAAAATATATATATATTAGTTTATTAATCTCTAAACAAACTGAAACCCTTTTCTATCCAGATATACAAAAGGGAGACAGAAGGTATTCTCCCAAAGGTACACACACAAATGATGAGGTTAAAATATCTAATCTGGACTCCTTTCTCTGTAGCAGTAACAGTCACTCTTCTATATGGAAATTTCAAAAACACGAAACTTAAGTATTTCCATTACTGTCATTTTATCCTTAAAAATCATTAAGCTGCAGAGGATAATATAAAAGGGGTCTTAAAATCACATGCAGTCAAGTCCTTTACCATTTAAATTATGCAGTTGACAGTTACTTATTCTTTCTCTCTGAAAATTCTTTCTTGTTGGTCCCTGGCAGATAATTACTTTTAACTGTACAAAAACAACTTCCATCATAGGCGTGAGTGGGGAGGAGGGCACCCTTTACAGGCTTGGAGACAATAACCAAGTCATGTCTGAGATCTGTCTTTCCTCTTCTAGGCTGAACAATTTCAACATCTGCTTGAGAATTAGGAACACCAAGTTTCTAGTTTCTACTCTGCCTAATAAGTGATATGCCTTTTAGAAAACACAATCTGTCCATGTCTTAAGTTTCTTCACTTAAAAATTACAGACTTTGGCCCTAACTGGTGTGGCTGAGTTGGTTGGGCGTTGTTCTGCAAAGTGAAAGTCACTGGTTTGATTCCCAGTCAGGGCACAAGTCTGGGTTGCAGGTTTGGTGCTTGGTCAGGGCATGTAAGAAGCAAACAATCAATGTCTCTCTCACATCGATATTTCCCTCTCCCTTTTTCTCCCCCCTTCTCCTATAAATAAATAAATAAATAAATAAATAAATAAATAAATCTTAAAAAAAAAAAAAAAAAAGGCATCAGGCCTGTGAATCAAGGGGTTGCCAGTTCAATTCCCAGTCAGGGCACATGCCTGGGCTGCAGGCCAGGTCCCCAGTAGGGGGTGCATGAGAGGCTAACAACACATTGATGTTTCTCTCCTTCTCTTTCTCCCCCCTTCCCCTTTCTCTATAAATAAAAATAAATAAAATCTTTGAAAACAAAAAGGTCCCAATGACTTGCCCATTTCCATGCAGGAAGTATGAAGCAGTAGAGCCAGGATTTAAACTCAGAGCCCCCGAGTAATTGGGCAGGAGATTTAAAAGGCAGGCCTGTTGAGTTAAATGAGCTTACCATGACTCTGGTTGGCCTTTTATTCTCTTACAGAGTGGCTACAAGTTCATTGTTTCTGGGAGACCAAGCATAGTGCTCTTTCTAAAATTTGGTCATAGGAAATGAGGGCAAGGTCATATCCATAAGGTGAAACATGCACATAACATTCAATTTCACATTTCAGTTATATCACTGACTGATCTAGGTCAGAGTTTAAATAGTGACTGAAAACAGTTTCAGTTTTCATTTTTTTGAATGAAAAATTAGGGTCCTGGCCACGTGGCCCAATTGGTCAAAGCATCATCCTATTTACCAAAAAGGTTGAGGGTTCAATCCCTGCTTGGGGCACATACTAGAGGCAACCGATCGATGTTTTTCTCTAACACCTCTCTCTCTTCCCCAGCCCCTCTCTCTAAAATCAATAAACATATCCTCATTAAAAAAGCAAAAAAGAAAAAATACACAGGAACATAAACTATTTTTCTTCCAATTTTGGTATCAGAGAATGATAAGTATAAGCTATTTTAACACTAAGCTCATGTATTAATATTTTTACCCTAAAATTCTCATATAACATTCAATGGAGATGTATTCTTAAGGGTGATTTTCTTACTGAGCCTGGCAAAACTTTCTTTACCCTTCATATTTCTGTCTTTTGTTCATAGAAAAATAAGAATTACATGAAGAAATAGCAAAATAATTCATCTCCCATGCTAGCACCCTGCTTATTTGCACTTGTTTATCTGACAAAAAAATCCCCTAAGCTTCTCAATTCAATTATCATCTATTGCTTTTCTTTTGCACACCCAAGATGCAATTAATCATACTTAATAATATTTATAGACTTAAATAATTAAAAATTAAATGGTACATATTGAACTGTTCAGTTAATATTCATAGATATATACACTTTTCTCATGGATACATAAGTGTATATTATAAGCAAATACATCTATATTTATTTACATTTCATATAGGAACAACGAAAAAAAATGAGGCTCTTTGTTAACTGATAACCATACCAATTTTCTTGCTTTATGTAACCTGTAACCTCAATCTCCAGGAAAGCTACCAATTTCTACTTGAGAACTAGCATTGAACTACTGGTGATTTCTAATTTGTTAATTTGTTTTAACTGTACTGTTAAAAAGTATCACTATGTATACATTTACCAAATCATCACATTGTAAACTTTAAATATCTTACAGTTTTGTCAATTACATTCCAATAAAGCTGAAAAGAACATAAAGTGATTACAACTAATGTGTCAGTTTAAGACAGTGGTAAACACTTAGAGGAAAAGGGGCAGGTGTTGTGATCTCAATCATGCCTAATAAAGTCTTATTTTCTTTGTGACTTTATTTACCCTTTTTCCTATTAACATAATCTTTATATTGTCTCAGGATTTCTAGATCATAGATTTCAACTGCATTTTTACATATGTTTATTGATTTTAAAGATTGAAGGGAGAGAGAGAGAGAGAAACATCAGTGTGAGAGAGAAACCTCAACTGGCCACCTCCAGTATGAGCCCCAGCTGGGGACTGAACCTGCAGCCTTCTGGTGTACAGGACATGCTCCAACCAACTGAGCCACCTGTCCAGGGCTCAAGTGCATTTTTAACACACAGCTGGCATGAAGAAAATGTAGGATTCTTTCTCCCTTTCACAGCCAAGAAACAAAAGCAGAAATTACTAATATCTCCCATTAGTTTCAGTAAAATAAGGAATTAGCAAACTGGCTATGAACAACCTTTTTCCAACCATTGCCCCACCTGATCACAGATGCAAACAGAACAAAAACAACAGAAAGTCCCAAATTCATATAGAATCAATAAAATCATGATTTACAGAATGCTTAGAAAATGTGTCCATTAATCTAGTTTTCTACTGTCCATTTTGAAATGAAATGTTGAAAACATTTCTGAAATGTTTTGTGAATCATGACATAACTTTCCTGAAGATGCTCAGAGACATCACTAAAGACACAAATGGCCACAGAGCAGATATGCAAAAGGTGACAGAGAGAATGAGCTCTCTGGCCTCAGTACACACCTCTGAAGTTCTTTGGTCACATAGCCCTGATGTCGAACTGCTGCACTGTCATTTGCTTCCTCTCTAGAAAGCAATGCATCAGATATATGTGCAATTGCTTAGGGCTCTGTTTCATAAGGGTTTTTAATATACATATTATTCTGTATGAGAAAGGTTGACAATTTTAGCAGTTTAACAAGAAGTCTACACTGTGAATATGGTTTACTAAATTCTTTCAAAATACTTTGCCATTCTAAATGAAAAAAATTGTTTATAAATTTATGGATTTCCTGACGTGAACAAATCGCAAAAACCAGAATGACTGTAGTTAATGTTTAAAATATTTCTTAGAATTCTGAGCATTTCTGTCTTTTCTATTAAAAAACTTAGTTTATTTATGATTTTAAATATACAAAAATTAACAAATAATTTAGGAGAACAGGGTAGGCTTTTAATTTTAGAAGAAAGAGAACAGAGTCCTCTATCCCCGCATGTTCTATGACTACTGGCCCAGGACCGGCCTCGTTCCCTGGTGCGCCGCCCAGTGCTGTGGCAGGGAAGACCAAAACAGCACAGGGAAAATGGCACCGGGGTCGGCAAGAGCTGGGACCCAGCATACCTTGTTTAAGAGCACCCTCTCCTGCGCGGATGAAAGAGATTTCATTGGAATCCACCATGTGATGCGCTCCATCTTGCAGGACAAACCGGAGCCCAGAGAGTTTGTGACCAGACAGAGGGCCCTTCTCGCAGGCATCCAGAAACCCCTGTTAATGAACGAACACCACTTCTGCAGTGAGCGGCTTTGACTTGTAGATGCATTTCCCAGGACGCCCAAACATTTCAGTATTCAGAAGTTTAACATTTTTGTGTTTGCTATATTTCACTCCTCAAAAAAAGTTTTAAAAGTTGAACAGCCTACTATTTAATTATTGTGGCATCTAGATGAGTAATCCCCTTGGAAAAGCACACTGGTTAAAGGTGTGAGCTGGTGTGAAAGTGATGCTGAGTGTGTTAACAATCACCTTCTCAAAACCTCACCTTCAGGAATTACATAACACTCTCAACCCACAAGAGAAACAGTGTAACCTTAATTTTACAGGGAAATGTAAAGGCAATTTTAAAGGCAAATCTAAAGAACTCCCAAAAAGAAAACCCCCAGCAGAACGGGCGTTTATTCAACAGCTGTGTCTTGAGCTCCTACTACACACCCACCATTGCACTCCCCACCAGCAGATCACGACATGATAGCTGTAGTGTCAGAAAACTAAAACGAAGAGGTCGTTTTTCCAAATGCAATTCTTCTTTTAAAAAATAGCTTCACTGAGGTATAAATGCTATACAATAAACTATACATCTTTAAAGAGTACAATTTGGTAAGTCTGCAGCTCTTTTTCATTCAGTCATTAACACATATTTGTAGAGCTCCTACAATTCAAGTTAATTTTTCTTGGCAAAACCACTACATGACTGCACACACAGCACAGTGTAATTCTGACATTTCGAAACTGTAAACACTGTCTGCTGCAAAACACCTATGCCCTCACTCAGCTACATTAGTCTTGAAGAACAGAAGATACTGACAAAATATTGTCTCGAAATAAAGTATAATTAATAAAGTACACCAATCACAAAAAATGCTATCACCAATTAAATAAAAATTATTACCTCTTAATAAAGATTTGTAAGTTAAAAGGTAAAATTCTGAATAGGTTTCTCAACCTATAAAAGCAGTTATTAAAAGTTTACAGCAGTCTTCAGGCTGGTGACCTAGAAAGCAAACAATACACTAACCACTTCATGTGCAAAGCACATCACAGCTCCCAGAGAAAAGTCACTCTTCTGTGTCCCTCAGTTCTGTGCGCTGCTCCAGTCTGAGTCCTTCACTCTCACTTTACAGACAGAGAGCTGGCTCTGAGCACTGGGAGAGACCGCAGAACACAGAAACCGGGAGCAGACTGGGCGGCAGCACCCAGCTGTGGGGATTCCGAATTAATGATCCTTCTACAACAGTAGTCACCTAAAACCTTCACAAACCCTCAGAACTACAATGGATTTCAATTGCTGATCACAAGCAGTGGAGTAGTTTCAATTTATTAAGAGAAATATATAACTGTTATCAACTTACCAAGAGAAATAACCATGATTAAGAAACAGAATGATTTCCCGTCAGTGTCATACCATATATTTATAGCTCTTGAACTTATCGAATTGAGGATTCATAATCGGATGGAAAGCTTAACAATTATATAAAGAGGCAGCACTGTAATTAAAATGACCCATGGAAGACAATGTGACAGAAACATGATTTGATACCACCTAAAAAACTTTTTGATTTTGTAAAATGAAATAAATATATATATATTTTACCTTTTCTACAGCAGGCACAAATTGCTTTGGAACATTTGACCCAAATGTTTCATCTGAAAACTCCAACTTAGTGTAGTTCTCCGGGTCCAGAGGCTCCAGGACACCCATCACTTTTCCAAACTGGCCTGCACCACCCGATTGTTTTTTGTGTGTAAACTCAAACCTGAAAGTAATTAAGGAGGAAAAAAAAAATCAACATAGCATTATGTAATTACCAAAATGAGATCACCCCTACTGATTTAAATGAAATACCACATTTCATCATTTTTATGTTTTCTTTGAGTATGATGGCCTTGCTGTAAAATTTTATTGCAGAATTTATTTTAAAAGGAATTCTCTTCTTTCTGTTCATACTAAGAGGTGAGAGTGGGGCACACCACCAAAATAATCCATGCCCTCAATCCTGCCAAGTCTGAATTTATTTCCCAAGTAGAGAAGTAGAATAATTATTAATAATAATAAAAAAGGACAATCTAAGATTCTCATTCCAGGAGCCTACATTCAAAAGAGCTTACCCATTTCTTTTGGAATGCCTCCCTTTCCCAGGAGAGTGCTCTCTCCTTAAACCTCTACAACCAAGGACAGTTGTTTGAAAATGGGAGATTTACAGTTAATTTATTCAGATGGTTGCTACGTGATTTTACAACTTGAACATTATGGACTGATGCAATACAAAAAAAGGGAGTCTCAGGAAGAGACCTAAGTAGCATCTCCTACCAAAACTGATATCTACTTCTTCCAAATGATCCTGGATATGGACGTGGGAACACACGCTCACTCATGTCCATTTATCTGCAGTTATCCAGAGACAACTTTGAAAGAAGCTGGTCTCTTCTACCTTATGGTCTTGAGGAAGTTTCATTTTAAAGGAAGAAATGTCTTGCAAACAGCAGATACTCATGAAATGTTTTTTCAATGAAATAGTAGCCTATGTTTACATATATGTAAAATGCTTCATCTGTTCTATTTATGTTGCCACTAGTGATCTGAAGCAAACACCGAACTGTATCTGTATATGTGTCTATTTGAATGACTTATATTCAGTCATTATCATTTTGCTATTCAGGCTGTTTCATAAAGAGCCTAAGCGTGAATGTGCCGGATGAAATCCTTTAGATAATCTTCTAGTAGTCAAGAGCTTCAGGATGGGCTGGGAAGAACAAAACGCTGAAAGGTTAATTTTCCTGGGAGGGATGAAACAGTTGTCAGAACCAAGAAAACCAGGAAAGCAGAAGAGAAACAACTGCCCAGTCACCACAGAATTAGTGAAGGGATTCCGACACTGGGGTTCATTGACATACTGTCAGGTACGCATGAGCTTCTGAGATATTTTAAGTTGTCTTCAATTTGACAAAAATATAACATCTATGCATCATACTCTAATCTGTGCTGTCTACATGGTAATTAGTAAGCACTGATATTTACATTCAAATTACTTGAGGTTAAGTAAAATTTACAGTGCAGTTCCTCAGATGCACTGGTCCCATTTCAAGTGGCTCGCAGCCAAATGTGGAGAACAGCTGCTGCGCAGGACGGCACACACACAGCGCATGCGCTACCGCTCCAGGTTCCACCGGACAGGGCCGCTCGGAGGGCCAGCGCACAGACCAGGCGGTCCTCCACAAAGGTCCAGGGACCAGGGGCGAGCTTATAACCAAGTGGATGCCAAATAACAAAACACTTCTGTGCCAGATTTGTACCCAGCACTTTTCACGGATTATTGTACTTGTTCCATGCCACAAACTGATGAGGTGGGGACTATTTTTACCTCCGCTGCACAGAAGAGAAACCTGAGGGTAGAGAAGGTAACTTGCCAAATACGGCAACAGCGGTCACGTGGCTCAGCCAGTATGTGCACTAAAACCAATGCTCATAATCAAATGTTTTCCCAGAAAGCGAATAAGAATATAAACTGATTTGGTCTGCGAATGACGCATTCACGTCCAAAGCTGTTACAGGGTGCTACACAAATAGATGGTACAACAGTTTAAACAGAAGTGAACAGGGCAGGCATCTCAAACTAAAAGAATCCATGCCCCTGTGGCGAGATCACTGAAATGCTGTGAAAGGCAATTTCGTTTTGGCAAAACGTCACTGCTCACATTAAAATTAATGTTAATTAGAATTGTGTTGGTTTTACTCTCTCTATGCTTGTAGACTCATTTTGACTTTATAGCCACACCAACGTTGCAAGCCATACATGTTTTTTCTTAGTTCTATGTTTATAGTTATATAAAATAACAATTTATCTGATCTCAGAGGCCAATAATAATTTTGTTACTTTCAAGATAACCCATACATTATTTGAGGATAATGATCTCTTGACTAACCATTCATGAAGCTTTAGTAAGATTTCAGGGACTCAAATATAGGAACGAGACTCTCTTAATGTGGTTTAACATTTAAATAGGCACTTAAATTTTTTAATGTATTTATATTTTCAAAAGAACCTAAACTGGTATGTGTACTTTTAATAAATGCTGTTAATTCTGGACCTACATTATTAGCTTTGAACTACGGAGATAGCAATTGTATTCCTAAAGCTTCCAAAGGGTGACCTTTTTTAGGAAGCACACATGTGCTTCTAAGCACTCTGGTAAGGGCACAGATGTTAACCAACTATTTGTGAAACTACAATTCATCATCAGCACAAAGCTCTTTCTATGCCATCGGAATGTGACAGCCACTCTTCCCTGGACATCTTCAAAGGAGCACACAATCCAAACCATTTACACACACACACACACACACACACACACACACACACACACCTTCAGGGCTTGGCCAGATGATTCACACCTCTTCTCAAAAGAAAAACCTTCAATTTTTTAGTTAAAGCCTTGAGGAGAAACTAAACCCTTCACTCTCTAGTTACATCACAGTTGTTGGCTAATATAATAACTAGAAAGCCCGGGAAATGCCTTACTTCTTACTACTATACATTTTTAGCTTTTTAAAGTACCACTACGACATATGTCTAGAAAAAAAAAATCTTCAAAAACCTATTCTGAGAAAAAGGGGAAAGAATCTTTATTTCCAAGCCAACAAGCTAAAGGGAAGTTCTGACAATACATCTGATGAAAAGAAACCTTAGCTTCCAGACCTGGAGAAAATCTGAACGGCTTAAATTGGAGCTCCTTCAAAGGTGACCCAAGACAGTAATTAAGAAATATAGACAGAAAACGCACTGCCTATTAAGAGTTTGGGCTTGCTTAAATAAATTAAGCGGCTTTAAAAATCCCTGGTTTTCTACTTCAATGTAGTGGCTCTGTATAAATTCAATCTTTAAGTGTGTTTAATCCTTACAGTAAAATTTTCAAAGTGACTGAGCAAGTTGGAAGCACACTGTGTATCAAAATCTCATCTTTCTAACTGAAGGGAGACGGTGCAAGCGCATTTTTTAATTTCTCCTTAACAGAATCACATAGTCCTCCGAATCGAAGCCACAGTTTGCAGTCTCTCACACCCTGATTTGGGCGGAGCTGGCCCATCCCCACAAAGTGGGGGAGAGCAATCCTGTTCCTGGACTCTCACAGTGGGAGGGGTTCAGAAGGAAAGGGAATGTAGTCACTGCCGGGAGCCCCTCTGCACTTCGTCCTGTGTGATACTGTCTGTGGGTGGTGTGCAAGGAAGCTGTGCTTCACTCAGCAAAGGAAGCCACCAGACTGCCTTCCAAGGAGAGGAAACTGGAGGCTCCAGAGGAGGCGCTCCAGAAAGGCAAAGGCCAAAAAGCCCCTCCCGCACTTCCGTAAGGGCTACAAAAAGGAAGGATGAAGTGCTAGCCAACCCGGCCCACACCTCAGCCCCATCCAGCTTGATCCAGAGGCTCCTCAACCTGGTGGGAACCTGAGAGTAAAAGTGCAAGGAGCAGGGCGGGGCAACGGCATCAGCCAGCGCCCAAGGGCAGCTTCCTGAAGCGGAAGGAGGGAGGGTAGGAAGGAGGGAGAGGCGGGGAAGGAGCCGGGGACCCGCCCACGCCCCACCCAGCACAGCAACACACAGGCGAGCAGACTGCGGACAGGCCGGCCGAGCACTCCTGGCGTCCGGTTAGGCTGGAGCAGACCCGAGCTGCCGCTCACCAAGAATGGAAATCCCACCGACCCACTACCCCGCCTCCAGGGCGGCCTCCGTGGTGGAGAACTGCATTAACTACCAGCAGGGGACCCCCCACAAGGTGTTTCTGGTGCAGACAGTCCAACAAGCCAGCATGGAGGTGAGTCCAGCAGCGTGGCACCGGCTCTCCACTCCCGAGGGTCTGCCAACAGCCTCCCGTCCTGCGTTTTGGGAATGATTGCTACCCTGGTCAGATCTAGAGGGGTTGATGTTTCCGGGGAAGAGGCGACAACGCAAATCCAGGGACAGGCTGGGTCTGTTGGTGGTCCAGGGACAGCACAGACATGATAGTTTTTTATGGGCACTAGTACAAGGAAATGGGAAAATGTTTCCAACGGGAGGCAGCATTTTCCCCTTTCTCCGACTGAAACCTGTAGGGACCATTCAAAAGAATCTTAAAGCTGCTATGACATTTCTCATCTACTACTCCACAATCTGGATCAACGAGAGCTCCTGTCTTGCAAATGATTCTTCATTTTAGGACCAATCCTTGTCAGACCCTTTGACCAAAATGAAAGGGGCAGCAAAGAGCAGGAGAAACTGAGAGCCGGTATCAGCGTGCTCTGAAGCCCCAAGCACTGCTGCAGCCGACTGCCATAAATTATGTGGTTTGGGGCTTATATTAAATGCCTAAGACCTCAGCAATCACTAAGCCTGTTTCCATTTTACTAAAATCTAATGGGTTTGAGATTGTTCATTACTTATCTGACATTAGTTTAACTGCTAACAGTCTTTAAGAGCTGACGGAATAGAGGTTAACTGAACCAAATCACATAATTAGGTATAAATGCTCAATTGTATTTTGATTCAAAAGTGAAATACCTAAATGTTTCTCTTACTGTTATAAAATCAGTTAAAGTATCAATTTTCAGGTCTACTAATATACAAGTAGAAACAGTACTTACTATGTCTAATCACTTTGCAGTAATCTGTCTTAGAATGTAATTCACCTTCAATGAACACTATTTGGAGGGTACACAGAGCTCTATGAAAAAAATTTTCAATGATGTAGCCCATTTGTCATCTTTAGAATTAAAAGCTGTTTCAAAATTTCTGACATAGAGAATTAGGATTACAGACCCAGAGGCTGAAGTCCTTTCACCAACAGTGAATTGGACTCCCTTTGCCCACATGTGCTTTCATCCCACCCTGTGTCCTCATCCAAAATAAGCCGGATGGAGGTCCTGTGAAGCTGGAGGTCACATACATGGTAATCTGCTTTCAAGGTCTGAGGCTGTATTTACCCCTACCAGTCAGCCACCCCCTCCCCCAACGAAATGGGAATGGATTCTTCTAACAATGCAGAGGACTGAGTTACTGTCATAAGTAGCTCATCACATTTCCTTAATTTTAGGATATTCCAGGACGAGGACATAAGTATCGCCTTAAGTTTTCTGTGGAAGAAATTATCCAAAAAGTAAGTGAAATGTCCTTTATTATTAAGTAAAATTTGACTCTAAATATTCCAGATTATCTTTGCTGATAAAATCATAGGGTTAATTTGTATTTTTCTAAGTTGCGGTGAGACCCTGCCTTGAAAAGATAATGATCATTCAAGAGTCAGCTTTTACTCCTTTTGGGTATTCTGAGATACATGAAATATTTCTGTTCATCTAGGAAAAAGAAAGACTCTGTATACTTCATTTCAAATAAATTCCCCTTATAAATGTTATACTCATAGGGCAGTCTGAACTTTATTAACAAGTGAAATAAATTACTCTCCAATCATCATTACTTTGTCTGCCTTTTTCTCATTCTGCCTTTGATTTCTTTTATTTAAAGAAATCAAGTGTTTTTAAAAATTTATGAGCCATAGAGTGGCCAACCGATATCACCATGTTCAGATAAGAATGGTTCAGTAATGGGGGAGGGAAATTTTCATGTGATTGTCAAGTTATTAATGGGACAAACTCAAAAGGAAGGAACTGCAATATATACTGTAACCATCTTGAAATTTAAAAAAGCTTGCCCTTTTGTTAAGCATAATTCGGAAGAGATACAGGCTAAGACAAGGAAATACATTGAAAGGCATGTGAGCTGCTAGACAATCACCTTTGTGAAGCAGAACTGATGTTACTGGTTACAATCTTTAAATTTTACATCTAGATACAGAGAGTTGTGTCTCAGTTTGAAAAAATGTCTTATTTCTGGAGCAGAGTAAAAGTAATAGAAAGAATTAAAAAGTAACCAGAGTCTGGGGTTGGTATATAAAGTGAGACTAAAATCCAGCCTTGAAAATGGACACCCCATTAATACTGAAATATATTCCAAATTTTGAGATGAATTTAAAAGATGAGACCAAACAAGTTATAAAATAAGTTGTCTATTTTAGCCACGTCTAAGGAAATGCCCAGGCCACCCCCAATTAGACTACCTCTGGTGTAGGCACACTGAAGGCAAGTCTGAAAGAACACCATTAGGGGCCAATGCTTTAAATATTATATCTCAAAGAGCAATAGTTAGTAATGGATGGCTGCCCACATGTAAAGATCTTTTGCAAAATGTCTCAAACAGCAAGTGACAGTGAACTGCACAGCTGAAGTACTTTACCCGCCAGTGGGACAAGATACTGCACCCGAAGTCAACTTCACGTTTGAAGGGGAAATTGGAAAGAACCCAGATGAAGAAGATAACACGTTTTATCAAAAACTGAAATCCATGAAGGAACCACTGGAAGCACAAAACATTCCAGGTATATATAAGTGTGGCATGGGAAAACATACAATTTAGATTTTGTAACAGTTTAATTCTGTATATCTAAAGTAATTCCATTTATCATGTTTCCCTCATCAGACAGTTTTGGAAACATAGCTCCAGAAATGAAGCCAGTTCGACATTTAGCCTGGGTTGCCTGTGGTTATATAGTATGGCAGAATTCTACTGAAAACACATGGTATAAAATGGTAAAAATTCAAACTGTGAAGCAAGTGGTAAGTAATGCCTATAAAATATGCTATTAATAGGGTTAATATTTATTGGAAGTATTATGAATCATTATTAGATAAATAGTACCCCATTAGTAATTTTATATTTAAAAGAGTGTACCCAGAATTTTGAAGAGGCTGATTCCAATCAAGGCCAGAGAAAGTGAAGCTACAGTTTCAAGAGGAGCAAAGTCTTAAATTATAAATAATCTGGCAGTCAGTTTTTGTGCTCAGCTCAATACAGATTATTTCCTTTGGCAACCTCAGTTTAGCATTCAAATTACTGTAGTCATGCAATACTGAAACTACCTCTGCTTTTTTCCTCTACTGAAATCGTAGTGCCAGTTACTCAGAAACATGGCTGCCATTTACCCCCCCAGAGGTCAGCCAGGACAAAAATATTAGCATCTCAGGCTTCATGAATCTTTCTGTGTACGATTTTCTTTCATAACCCACTGAGTCATACTTTATAACCTCATACCTTACCTCTTGCATTCCTTAAGTCTGATATGACTATTATGAACTGCTTCTTTTTAGACCTTAAAGAAACTATGTCATCTAGTAGTATCTAACGAAAAAGAAGGAAGACAGTGTGCAAGGAGGCCACAACAGTTTTAGTCAGCTCCGTAAAAGACAGACTTTCTGGTGACTTGTTGCAGCTTGTGGGTGACCGCACGGCAGCGCCCGGAACACCTTTATTCCAAAGGCTTTTGCAACGAGTTTAACTAGATACCTAAGGGCACTGGAAGGCAGGGCGCCCAGGCACGATACTCAGAGTGTGGTGTTGAATACCTAACGCAAACATTACAACATTTTAAGAAATAGTCCCTTTTTCTAGTGCATTTTTGAAGACATCAGTCCTGGTTACAACATTCCTATACACGTACTATGGCCTCCAATAACTGAGAAACTAACTGGTCCAGGCTGCAGAGGCTATGTAGCCATACTCATGATTTTTCAAACCATGTTTTAATAGCAAGATATGCAAAAAGATAGGGCTAGTAGTTTTAAGTAAATAAACTTTTCTAACCCTTCACCAAACAGTGGTTTTAAAGCACTAATAAAAGTCTCAGCAGAAGGGTTTAACCACTGCTTCAGGCTATATACAGGGTCCAGCACAAATAACGCCCTTTTGTTACAAAATCATAAGCATGTAATTCTGTAACATGATATCACACTCAAGCACACCACATGACATTGTAGATGAAATGTTCAAATTAAAACTGTGAATTATTATACCCATGTTGTTACCCTACCAACCACAAGCACACCTTACCTGAGCCGGACCCTGTATTGTTACATATCTTTACCAAGTAAGACCCAATATGTAAGAAAGCTTACTGCTGATTTTTACCTTATCTTTTAAAGGATGTTCTTCACTGACACAGTCAAAGAAAGGATTACTTCAAGAGACCATAAGGAGAGACTAGCATGTTTTTATCTGACCCTGGGGTCACACTTACAATCACTATCGGCCACAGGAGCCACAGGAGCCTGTGCTGCCCCGTGAGGCCCAAGGCTTATTTCAGTACATTGACTACAAGCCTTGAAGAGCCCTGTGTCTGGTGATCGTGGTTTCAAACCATGTGGAGGCAGCGTTTCTGTGTAGCTGACCGTGTAAATACTCCACATGCACAAAGCAATAAGCAGCACAGATCAAAGCTTTAATTACCAATCAGGTAACTACAGTCACTAAATTTCGCTATTTCAGTTTTTTAAGGAGAATTTCTATCATAAAGTTGGTTTCCTTTAATGTAAACACTCATTTCAGTAGTTTATCCCCTAAGTTATGCTTTTCTGAACACTGCAAACGTTAAGGAATTTTAAGTGGCCAACTGTAGACTGTACTGCTCTTAAGCAGCTACCACAGCTCGAAAACTAAAAACAGAAAGGGAAGTGATTTGTACAGTAACAATGAAAAATCATAATTTTAAGTTGTAGTTTGAAAAAAAAAAACTTATTTATAAGAGAAAGTTTTTCTGTCAGGCTAAATTGATTTTGACATTCAATTTTTATTTTTACTTAAGTGGAAGCATTATAATCATCTAATGAAAGCTGATTTTTAAAATTAAAATGCTGTTTTTGCCAATGATATGTTTTACACACCAGATTTTTATTTATTACAGCAAAGAAATGACGACTTCATTGAGTTAGACTACACCATTCTACTTCATGACATTGCATCTCAGGTAAAGTGCCACTTGACCTTCACTTGATGCCACTTTGAAAACCGATACTTGTTTCATAGGTACTATGCCTTATTAATTCCGACTGTAAATCAGAATTCATGTAAATTCAAATAGGCACGAGGTATATTATACTCGTAGCAAATGAATTTGTGTTGTGCTGTTCTTTATGAGGACTACTTTGTTTCTAACAAAATAGAAATCCAACTCTGTTTTCTCAAATGTTTTCTGAATTTTATCATAGCATTAGTTTCCTTTACTTGCAGGAGATGATTCCTTGGCAAATGCAAGTTCTCTGGCATCCACAGTATGGCACTAAAGTAAAACACAACAGCCGTCTGCCGAAGGAAGCACCACTGGAATGAGCAAAGACCTCGTGCTGCCTACTGATGTGGACGTCACTCTTCACTGACATCTAGCCTGAGGGGCTGGCAAATCCCTAAGTGTCAGTCTGTGTAAACGTCTTGATTACAGCACAGAACTGTATAGCTTCCATAATAACGAGTTTCATGACATAAAAGTGTCTTAATAACAGTAACAGTGCTGTGCATATCCCATAATAAAAAGCTTCAATTACAGCCTCATAGTATGTTCAACTGTGTGGCATACTTACGGGACAGGGGCAGTAATGGTCTCTTTGAAAGCAACTTTTGGCTTTCCTGTGATACAAGGACAGTCGTATTCTCTTTCCATCCTCTAAAAAGAGCAGGGGAAATAATTTTTTGGTATATTTAAATTTAAAAAAATAAACAAAAAGGGAAAAAAATCCTAAGAATCTTAATTATTGGAAGCAGTTATTTAAATATAACAGATAAACATATAATCAATCTTAAACCATTTAAGTATCTCACAAGGATTAACTACATAACATTAAACAATACAAACTACTTTTCTATGTTCTATATAAGTGCATTCTAATTTAGACTGATTAATTTACACTTATATTCATTTGATATATACACTAAAACTTCATCTTTGTTCCATCTCATTACATATTCACTGGAATAGTATATGGATCTGCTGTCAGAATTTTGTTCTATCTCAACTGCAAAGATATGATCACAATTAGAATTTTTAATCTTAAGTCACATACCTTGTTTTCATTCAGATGTACACAGGATGTTTCCTAGAAAGTATATATCCCATCTATCCATTCTTTTATCTGTTTTATAATGATCTCCAAGTACTGACTTGAGGATAAAACCAGCAAGAAATGGCCTGCAGAGTGGGAACTAGTGGGCCAACTTCCTCAGCAGGTTGCTTCCTGCAGGTTGTCCCCCTAAGGCTGGGACCAAGGCACCCTGAACCTGACCAACCATGACCTGGGTGGATGGGTGGTCTTAGTACAAATCCCCTGCACCTTGACTGTGCAAGTCTGCAGTGCTTTACAAATAAAAAGGTTTACAGAGCAAAGATAATTAATTCGTAATACATAGTGGAGGAAGCAGTATACCACATCCGGATACCAACCAGAGTGATTGAAAAGTCATTAGGAGTTTATGGACATTATACAGAAAATTGCAGAATTTTACTCTTTGCAAAACACAAACATAAATAAAATCAGTTGAATTTCATTTCCTTGTTATTCATTACCTGAGCATAGATTTCCAGGTGTAATTCTCCCATTCCAGAGACAATTGTCTCTTTGCTCTCAGGGTCAAAGTGGACTTTAAATGTGGGATCTTCTCTTGTAAACCTGCCAATACCTTTTGAAAATTTTTCCAGATCATTCTTTAAAAAAAGAAAGTCATTACAGATTTTACTAATCATGATAAGCAGTGGGACTGTTGAAAGAATTTCACTGCATAAAATTAACTACATATGCAGTTAAGAAATAAAAATGATCTACCATCTAATTCCTAGAAAATATCCTTTAAATATGTGAGCTTGGATACCACCCAGCCAACAGAGCTGGAAACAGCCAGCTGATGGAATTTTCTTTCCATACCAAGATACGAGAGCCCAAGATTGAACTCTATGCCCTCTCCTATCACACTGACAAAATCTGTCCAATTGTGGAAAACTGCCCATGAGGCAGAAAGTAAAATCTGTGATACTGTCAGATTTCAGAAATCCTATAAATAATCAAAGGTCTAAGCATGTTTACCAAGACTCTACTGCAGATCCAGAGGACAGTTAAGACCAGCAGTAAGGCAAGTGGCGCACTGAGGCTTTCAAAACAGTCTGTTTGGAGGTGGTTTCATGCCTCTTTATTCTCCTTAGATGTGATTTCCTTATGCAGGAAGCAGAGTAACGGCCCTCTAAGGACATGTGCTCATCAACCCCCAAACCTGTGAATGTCACTTTACACGGTACCGGGTGCTTTACAGTGCGATTAAGGGAAGAGACATAAATAATTTGGTTGGGCCCAATGTAATAACATGGGCTTTTAAAAAAAATGGAAGAGGAATGCCAAAGGGTAAGTCAGAGAGATGAAGAGGGAAGAGTCAAGAAATATGCAGGGGTGTCCAACCTTTTGGTGCATCTGGGTCACACTGGAAGAGGTGTTGTCTTGGGCCACATATTAAATACACAAACACTAATAAAAACTGATAAGCAAAAAAAAAAAAGGGTTTTAAGTGAATTTACAATTTTGTGTTGGGCCACATTCATAGCTGTCCTGGGCCACATGCGGCCTGAGGGCTGGACACCCCTGAAAGCATGAGAGGGCTCATTTTGCTGTCGCAGGCATCGGAGATGGGAGGAAGGGGGCCAGTTGCTAGATGCTAGGTACAGCCCTCAGATGACAGAAAGGAATAGGGACCCCAGTTCTGCAGCCACAAGGAACTGAATTCTTCCAACAATCTGAGTAAGCAAGGAAATAAACTGTCCCCTGGAGCCTCCAGAAAGGAAAACAGTCCTGCCAAAACCTCGATTCTAGCCCATTAAGAACTGTGCCAGATATCTCCCGTACACAACTAAAAAATGACATCTGTGATGTTTTAAGACACTAAGTTTGTGGTAATTTCTTATGGCAGCAACAGAAAACTAACACACCCTGAATCACCAGTATTAACAGTTATTACGTTTGCCTGAAGCTGTGTGTTCTCTATTCTGTAGATGTTTTCTCAAATTCTAACTGCAATGCTGCAAGATAGAATTATCCACATTTTACAGGTGAGGAACCTGGGCACAGAGAAGTGACGTGATTGCTCGAGACCACACAGATAGTGCACGGCAACGCTGAGAATGATCGCGGTTAGTCTGTCTCCAAAGGCTTCTTCCCTGTTCCCTGTACTTGCCACGTACTCTCAGCTTACTAGACCATCCTGCCTCCACTCCTGAAATGCACAGCTTTATGCAGTGATTTCATTATTTAATTTAAATTAATTCACTCCAGCAAGCAAATAATTCTGAGACCCAAAAAAAGCCTTTGGATGTTGATGCATTTGACTTCCCTCCATTACTGTGAACTATCATGAGAAAAGTCTTACATAAACTCAGAATTTAGGAATGAAGAGCTATATCTATCTTTAACTTCTAGCCCTACATATTCTAAAGGGAAAAGCAAACAATTAAGCAAAGTACACGGAATAAACTGTGACATCTTACTGTAGTGAGATATAAGATTTGCTTTTCTTTAAATTTTGAGGTGGGAGTATTTTAATGTTTCTTGTCACCTCAACATTCTTTTTTCTATAATGAGAGGAGTCTGTAAAATCTCAAGTTCCTCAAAATAGATGCAGTAGTAGCTGTTAATACATCCACAACATCAACCAGAATACATTCTGTAAATGATAGTTCTCAGATGACAGGAGGTCATAACTGTTCACTCAGTACATGAATGAGTTCATTTCAATACCATACTAATGTGATTGCTATGAACATCAAAGAAATTTAAGCACTAAACAATTAAGATTCAACTCCAATAGCAAGCTAAGGTGAATGCAAACTTAAGTAATCTTGGCTTTGTAAAAAGCTAAATGATTTCATATCCAATCATAAACTTGTATTTGAAAGTGAGAAAAACAGTCTTGGTTACAGGCTTTCCATGTTATGACTGTATTAGAACCACAACAAATCCAGAGATGTATTACAATCCGTGAGGTAATTAATCTATGCAATACTCTAATGTACTTTACAGTGACATTCTCCTACAACTGAGGACACGTGCCTGTTTCCCCTTGTCCACCCTCTTATGATCTGAAGCTAGGAAGTCCACCTACCAGTCTGGAGCAAGTTAGAGCTTTACTTAGTGCAGTTATGAAGCAATCTCGTAAATACCATCAACTTCTTTAAATATACTGAGGAGTAATTACTGCTAACTGACTGGTAAATTTTAAAAAAGTGATCTCAACACCAAAAGAGGAAAGAGAAACAATAAGATTGCTGGTTATCACAAGATACCATGTGCACTGTGGAGTCAGATGATAAAGAGCTTAGCCCTGGCTAAGGAGGCTGAGTGGGTTAAGCGCCAGCCTGTGAACCAAAGGGTCACTGATTCAATTCCCACTCTAGGGCATATGCGTGGGTTGTGGGCCAGGTCCCCAGTGGGGGTTGCGTGAGAGGCAACCACACGCTGATGTTTCTCTCCCTCTCTTTCTCTCTCCCTTTGCCTCTGTTAATAAATAAATAAAATATTTTATTAGAAAAAAGTTCAAGTCTTTACTGTGATACACTGAATATTAAAGCAAATTCCTACCTTGTTAGATGGCTTCATTGCTACTGAAATGACAGGGTCAGGAACATGAATTGACTCCTAAAATATTTTTTAAAAAACAGAGAAGAATTCTAATACAGGACTGAATGAATCAGAATCAGGGATGGATTAATTTTAATGGTCTGTTTTACAACAGAACAAAGCACTAAACATCTTTAGGCTAGACAACATATATCCTGGAGTTAAAAGCATATACTATATACATTAAATAAATAAAAATATTAATACATTGATAGATAAAGGCATCCATTTATATGATCTCCTCCCTCCCAAAAAAACAAAAATAAAGTATCTATTTATTTACTTAACTGTTTATGACCCTTAAGTCTATCAGTACTTTCAATTTAACACAATCATTATAATGAATCCAAATGCTGAAATGTAGAATTCTTATTGACTGGTAGCTACATTTACTGTTACTATCTTCTGATAAGTTATTTATTTCATCAAATTATGATCACTGATAAGAGAAACAGAGAAAGGGCACTAGATTCTTTATACATGATACTTCATTTAATCAACCACAACTCTGAGAGGCAGATATTATTAACCCCATTTTACAAATAAAATCTGAAAGGCAAGGAAAGGAGAGAAAATAATGTGGCCAAAGGCCAGTGGGCACCATAGGGCTGACTCTCACACAGGTCTACTTGCTCCAAGCCTGAGCACTTCCCACAACCCCCGGTCCCTTCCTATCGCTAATGACAAGCACGTGGAGAAAGCCTTATTAATCATGCTCACACGGCAGTCCTCTCATCCAGAGGCCCCAAAAGCCTGCACAGATTTATTTAATTTTTGTACTGTCTTACATCAACATTAAAACCAGGTATGAGACAATATTTTACACAAAACACTGTATTATAAAATTATGGGTCTGCCATATGATCTGGGACTACTACAGTGCTCATCTGCCAGGGTTGAACCAGTTCTTACATACTGATCCACTGCCAACCCGTTCCCTACAAATTACCTATCCTCTATGCAGTCATATTCTTTCTACTAAATTCAGTAGAGAGTCTTACTGTATGTGGAATAGTCTGTTCTCTTAAAGGGACAAAACTGAGAAGTGAATGAAGGGAATTCAAAGGCAGAAACTGCCGAAGCATGTGTGGAGAAGGGACTACTCCCCAGCAGGACCCGTGTGGACCATGAGCTGACGGGGGCCAGAACAGAGGTGGCTTACCGCCAAGCCCCTTAGAGCCTTGGACTCTAACTGATGCTCACTGTGACGTAAGGAAAGCACCCCTCTCTTACTTCCTGCTAGGAGCTGGATCCTGGAGCAGGCTGATGTCCCGACCTGGTCAAGCACATTATGTAATTTCCACATCAGGTAGCATTCCTGTACTAGTACCTGTGACTGCTCCCCTCTTATTACCCTATAGAACAATTATTTGGCACCTGTTGGAAGGGCAGAGACTATCACTTCCTCTTCCAGCTGCCCAAGATGTGCCTCCTATGTAAGCTTCCCTTGAAAAACAGTCAGGTGCCAGACTGGAGTGGCCTGCCTCTTTTCCAGTCTTTCCTTGCCCTCCATGTACAGAGGTAGAGTTTCAGTCTCAGGGCTGTTCCCTGGGTCTACCTGTACTGACAGCATGTGCTTCCCTTCAGGGTGCCTCAGTGATAAAAAGGGACCTATGTGTGCCACAGAGCAGGCTGTCCGACTGTCTAGTTGCATCTTGGTTCCCTTCTGTTATGTTATAGCCAAGTCTAGTCTAAATGTTAGTCTGCTCTCACAGTTCTTGAGGGAAGGGTCTACTCTGGCTGCTGAGTTACCAAGGAAGGAGCACTCCATGGGGACCAGCCTGAGGATGGTGTCAGCAACTGGAGACCTCCCCACAACAGGTAGGCTGAGCTCAGGAAGCAGAGCTACACAGACCAGGTGTGTTTTCCTGTGTAGAGATTGCCCCCCCCCACACTAAAAAACCTGGAGGATCGTGAAACGACTTTACTAAGAAAAACCAGATAAATTAGCTTACACAGCACCCTTGTCCAACTGGCATTTAAAGAGTCACAACCAATCTATACTTGATGTTTACTGCACTATGCAACGAAACATTTGTGGTTGTTTTTCTGAAGTACTACATGTACTACATACAAACACAGACTTTTGAAACTCAAGTGATAAACAGCTTTGAAATTAAATGACTTACCATAGAAAGTCCACTGTTATCTTTGTTTGTGAATGTGTCTCCACTAGCACAGTCAATGCCAAACAATGCACAGATGTCTCCAGCAAATGCTTCCTCAACATCCTAAATAAAGAAATAACAAGTAATACAAATCAGAACAGGGCAGCTAGACAGTACTTGCACAATAAACCCACTGAGCATAAACAAACATGGCAGAATCTCCCCATGAATTTTATAAAGAATTAGCTAGAACCAACGCAACACCGACTATGGCAAGACACACCTTACACTGGGCCCTTATTTAAACCACATTTCAACAGGCAGATTTTACTCTAATGGGAACTGAGAGCCACGGCAGCATCACTGGGGGTACCCGCAGTGCTGACAGAACACAGAGCCTCACAGTTCTGCAGTCACTCCCACGGATTAGAAGCGTGTACTATGTGTGTTGCCACAGTTTAACGACAAGATGCGTATGACAAAGGTGTATGAGAAAAGCCTACAAAGGAAGTTCTGAAAACAAAGGCAGGAGAATGGAGTCCCTTTTACTTAAAATAATCTTAACTTCTCACAGATGCATGCAGTTAAGAAAACAGGAACTCTAAGAACAAAGCATTGGTGCCTCTAAACTTCCTTGTTTTTGTCCTTATATATGGTAGTTCATTCGTACCAGCTGTGGCTGTGGATGAGCAAGTGTGTGTGCCTTACTTTAATGGTTACACAGCTGTACAATTCTCCTGGCTTCTGGCCCTCGAAACAGCTGTGACAATCATCAATCCCTCTAGCCTGCCCCCTGCTGCCTATATCTCAAAATAGCAATTCTGTCCAATTTTGAAAGACTGCTTATTCATCTTCCAGGAGATACAAAAGTTATGAGCACCAAAAATTGCTGAACATCCGAAGATTTTGCTTAGATTAATAAATTACTCCAAGAATACAGAACTGAACTGGGAAAAGGTGAGAGAAGAAGACAACCTCACACACTTGGTATTCCTACCAAGGCCTAATCCTATGTATGGATCACAGACAGCTAGGACAGATTCAGAACTAATTCAAGCCAAAATGTATCTCCCGGACCAGACTTCAGAGGTCTGAAATCTGCAGATGGATTCTGACACCATTATGGCCATTCTTGGGGTGGGTTCTACAATATAAAGCTCTAGCATTACACAGAGCTTTCGGACTGGCCATATTTCAGAATTTTTTACTGAACAAAATGGGAAAATGTGTGAATTTACTACTCTCACCTTTCAGAACCACAGTTCCACTGTCCGGAAAACCTACTGTATTCCTTGTAATGATAGCTCTTGAGGATAGTGCTGAATTTGTGTTCTGAGTTTTGGGGAACTAATTGTCCCCTCTCCTTAACCTTGGTCATTGAGGAAATTCAGCTAACTCACAAACAATGGTATAAACTGTGTGTTCTTAACATCTGCTAATGTAGCCCATACTAAAGTGCTACATCGGAATTGTACCACACCTAACCAGAAAAGAAGAAGTTAGGAAAACACATTCAACTGCAAGTGATTTTCTTGTGGGGTTTGGGATACCAAGAAAGTAGACCCGCATCGCCTGCAGTGGAGAAATCTCCGACCTCAAGGTGACCAGGCACTTGCCTCCATCATGTCAGCGTGCATGCGCACCAGCCGCTGCACCCGCACTTTCTTTCCTGTTCGCGCATTGTAGATGGTGTCACCCTTCTTCAACTGTCCTTGATAATTGCGAACGTAAGTTAACTGTCCAAAGCGACCTGCCTAGAAGTCAAGATTAGGTAAGGGCAGAAAGAAAAAAGAAAAACACATAAGAATCAAAATCAGGAGGAAAACTTCACAACTATTTCCAAATATTCCCTCACCAATTTTAGTAGTTTTGAATATAGGTGATTAAACAATTGTGTTATTCTTTTTGGTATCACAATACAAGACAATACTTCTGCTCTCCCTGAAATAAAAGTAATTAGAAAACAATTTTAAATTATTTATTTAAGGAACTATACTTTTGCCTTCTATATTATTTTATAATTTCAGTTTAATATAATAGGACATAAAAATAAGGTATAATTATTGGAAAGACAACAAAAATTTCATTAGGAATAATGAGACATCTAAAAAAATTTGATAATCACCTAGAAATCTTACAAGTGAGAGTTTTATAAAGTAACTGAATATAAAATGAATAATTAAGGATCAATTTCTGCTGAATAGCAATAACAATAAGATACGTATTTAAAACTTGACAATTCTTCTCATATTAATTTACAGGTTTAACACAATTGCAATCAAAATCCCAAGAAAAATTTTTACACATTTAATTAGTGATCTTTAAAGTCATGTAGAGGAATAGGTGAAAAATAAAAAACTTTTGAAAATGTATGTTAATTCATTTATCAACAGGTGTTACAGGAGACACGACAACCAACAGAAAAGCGCAACGCTGTTCAGAGCCGGTTGCTGGGCAACTGTTGGAGGGAGAGGAGCTCCGTCGGGCCCTGCCTCGGCGCGCACAGCACACAGCACACCAAGTTCCAGGCGGGTTAACAGTAAAAAAATCCCACCGTAAAAAAGTAGAAATAAAAAGTGTTTATTAAATACATTCAAAGAAGAGAGTTTCTAAGGTTAAAATTGAAAGAATGACTGAAGACAAAGACTCACAGACTTGCTTATATAAATTTTCAAGTACTGACTGTTTTTAAAAAATTAACTTTTTAGAGAAAGCTCATACAAGTAACATTTTTGATCCTAATTTTTAGTAAAAGTGACAATTACAAAAGAAAAAATACAACTGCATAATACAGTATATGAAAGAATATTCTCTATCATTAGTAATTAAGGCAAAATATTAAAATAACATTTTTCATTTATGAAGTCAACAATGATTTTAATAATAATATTCTGCTGATAAAGATTCATCAAAATAATCCAATACATTAATTCTGAGTATGAAAGCAATTTGGTGATACAAACCATTGAATATTAATGTATTCCGTACCTTTAACTATATAATCATTATCTGGGGATCCTAAGAAAGTGTTCCTAAACACATATTTTTAAAAGCTTTATGTATTCAAATTGTCACTGCTATGTTATTTCTACTTTATAATTTGAAATTACCTTTTTTCTCATTTTACTAAATAATAAAAATTACAATATAAAACTTTTAAAATTTGCAAAAAGCCCCCCAAATATAATTCTGTCCATACCATTTCTAACTTACCCACTTTTCTTTCCCCACATAAAATAATATGAACAGAAGCAAAGATACCCCAACAAAAAAGCATACCCAGCGACCAAATCTTGGTTTCTGATACCATTCCCTTTAATAAAAGGAACGGGACTCCTGAAGAACAGGCCGATTCTAGGGCCAGGGCCGGGAATATTCAAGATAAGCCTGGAATATCCTGTACTTCCAGACAGGGAAGGAAGCAGTCAGAAAAGCAAACACTGGGGCACATCAAAGGAGCCAACTGAAAGAGCTACAAGGGCCAAACCTGGTCAATCTAGGCAACAGAATCAGTAATGTACTACTGAACTGTAATTCAAAGTACCAAGTATTATATTTTGCTGTGTATAACGCGCACTTTTTTTGCCCAGATTTTTCAGGGAAAAATCAGGATGCACATTACACTTGAGTATAATGATTGCAAGCCATGGGAATAATAATGAGTACGATAACCCTGGGGATAGTGCGCACAACAATGCAGGTGTGCACTGCACACAGCCCCACGGTACGCATGGCAGAATGCAGTACACACCCTTACGTCCATACTGATGTAAACGAACGACTGAACGCATACATAAGCGGGGAGAAAAGATAACTCTCCCATACAGAAGAATCCCAAGTAACTTAAGTACATACTGCTCCCTCAAGGAGGAGGAGCGTAATCTCCACTCCTTAAGGTGGGCTATGCACAGTCACCTCCTTCTACAGAGTCAGTATGGAAAGGGAGAGAAAAGAGTAACAGCGGGGAAACCTATAACCAAATATGTCATAAGAGTTATTTTACGATAGGAATAAAAGCCTAAAGGAAAATTTCTACATATAACAGTTAAATACATCAGAAAGCAACATACCTCCAATTTAAAAGCCAGGCCTACAAATGGGTGGGAATTGTCTCTCTTGGAGTTCATTAAGATTTTGGTTTTCTCTTTTGAGTCACTTAAAGTAAAACAAATACAACTCTGTGAGAAGCAATATTTGATATTTCTTTTATATAAATTTGTTTCATCAAAAAGAAAAAGCACACGTGCCAAAAGCTCTGACTTCACACATTAGTGAAGTTTCACTGAAAGAAATCTGTAAGGGTAACTTCTATGGCCCTAGTCATTACATTGTGACAGGTCCAGAGGAAACTAAAAAACCCACAAGAATGGTCTGATAGAGAATGAAAAGAAAAATACAAGGTCTGCCCAGAAGGTATCCAGCCATGTAATATTAAAATAGACACTCACTGAAGAAGATATAAGATAGAAGAAACCTTGAACACAGGACAATGATGCCTCAGTACCCTTCAAAGTAGGCACCTTGGGACCTCACACAGTTCTCCCAGTTGCCATCGGCTGCCTGGTCATATTTTCCTGAATCTCATCAATGGTCTAAAATCTCTTCCCTTTCAAAGGTGATTTTAGTTTTGGGAAAAGCCAGAAGTAGCAGGGTGCCAAATCTGGGCTGTAGGGGGGCTTAGTCACCTGGGTGACTTGATGTTTCACTAAAAATCTCTGCACAAGACACGATACATGAGCAGGCACATTGTTGTGATAAAGCTGCCAATCACCAGTTTCCTATGGTTGTGGCCTTCTGAATCACCTGAATAGTTTCTGTGGAGGAATGGTCAGGCCTAACACAAAATTGGATGCAGAATCGTTGCTCTCCTTGCTCAGTCATCTTGAATGTGACAGCCACACAGTACACATGCTCACTCAATGGCATCTACCACCCCCACTGACTAGTATAGTGAAACTGTGATTGTTTACTCATGGGCATTCCAGTCCACTCCCCTTGGCTTCCAGGTTTACATCGATATTGCGCAAACCATTCTCGTGATATTAACAATGACTGGACTTTTTCTGGATAGACCTTGTAATCAATGAGAGTTAAAAAAAAAATTTGCTACACATAGCCTTTTTTAAAAAAAATTATGACTGAGAACAACTGGTCCCAAATTTTTCTAATGATGTAAACCTTGATGAATAATAAAACAAATAATACTTCTAACTCACAAATACATTGTAATATGGGAACTGAATATTTTTGTATGTGCCAAAATTGTTACCCAAATAGAAATGGTAATTGTTTTTGTAAATCATGAAAAATAACACAAACACAACTACAAGAACACTTCTTACATTCTTTCATAGTGCATAAATGTTAAAGTATTTTTGCATAAACTAAGAATCAGTTTCCAAGACTTACTCCTCCTGATTGAGAATGGCATAATTCTGGACTTCAGATGGATTTGGGAGGTATTCTAAGACAGCATCTAAAAGAGGCTGAACTCCTTTGTTCTTCAAGGCACTTCCCACAAAGACAGGAGAAAATGACCTAGTTAAAGTAGCTCTTCGGATTGCAAGCTACAAAAATAAATAAATAAATAAATAATGAATGATTAGTCAATCCTAAAAATTACACTTTATGTTTTAGACCAATCACAAACTAAAAAATGAAAGAAATTAATACTCCTTGGAGTATTGGCTCTAGTGGTGTCTAGAATCAGGTCCTTTATAACTTAGGGTCAAAATACAAAACAAAAAGAGAAAAAAACAGATGCCTTTTCAGGGCTAGAAAGCTGCTTTCAACACTTTCGGAATGTCACTAATTTTTAATTTGATAAAATTATATGTACACACACACACACACACACTTAGAAGACACACATGGAGAACAGTGTAAACAGCATGCTATGTAAAACACTATGCTAACTGTGTAAAATAAAGGAAAAAGAATATATATATTAAAAAATCTCTTGAAAGATACACCGGCAACTTATGAACTGGTTACCTGTTTAACAGGGGGGCAGAAAAGCAGCTGTGTATGTTTGCATATTTTGAAATGTTTAAACCATAAACATTTAAAAAATGTTTCATCTAATAAAAAATATTTAGTGTCATCTAATAAAAAACATTTAATTAACTGATTTTTTAAAAGAATATGCATACTTATTGCTGAACATTTCCATATTTATCTTCTTTCTTAATAAAAATGTACTCAAAAGGTTGGCTGTGTAAGTGTCTTTTTTCCCCAGACCAAACTATGACTCCCTTTCCATTTTAAAATATTATATAACTTAGTTATATAACACAATATATTATATAACATGTAACTGAGTTATACAGAACTTTTACATGACAGTAACATGCATGTCAAGTATATTTGGAAGAAACCAATTACGTTAAATAAATTTACTCCAATTTCATTAGTAAAACCCATGCATAAAAGCATCATGTTCAGGTCCACCCATGCTATCACAAAAGGTAAGATCTCTTTTTTTTTTTTTTTTTTTTAATTTTTTACAGCCAAGCAGTATCCATTGTGTAAATGCACTAAAAAAGTAAATAATGCAACCTTTTTAAAAAAGGCATCATGTTCACTCTGAGAAAACAAAACTTCCCCTCTCTCTATTTTTGGTTAATATAAGACTTCTTTTGGGAACACTTGCCTTTAAATCAGAAATTGAGGGGATTTTTTCTTCCAGGAACATCTCACCAAGCTGCTCGTCTGAATTGGCAACACATTCAATTAGCTCCTGCCGGTGGTCAGCTGCCGCTGCCCTGAATTCTGCTGGAATCTCCTCATATCGAACAATCTGGCTAAGAACAGAAATGGCTTATTTTGGTACTTTAAGGATATGCAATCAAACATATAAAGTACCAGTGAAAAAGTTAAACTAACAGCTAACAATCTTTTTAGATGAGAAAGGGTTCTGATATATCTGTATTAATATGGTAAATAATACTAATAGGTATCTTTAAACTCAGACAGCAGGCAAAACAGGCAAAGCGAATTGCTCCAGACTGTACTACCAGTAAATGGAAGAGCCAAGATTCAAAGCCAACCCAACTCCAAAGCCATGTGAACACCTAAATATTTTGTTAACCAAATTAATCAAAACATCAGTCTCTTAACAAGCAAGATTAGAGACCTGACTACTCCTTTCCATTTGTAACAAACCCAATCATATAATTTTTAACACGGACTACCCCATTTTCCAGTAAAAAGGGTCACTAAATGTGACAGACTCATCCGCCTTGGCACCAGCTCTCCATTCCTCTAGCGGCCAAAGAGGTGAGAGTCACAAATAAAATACATACAGTGAATAAGCAAATATACTTGATATTTAGAAATATTAGATGAAAGTTTTCAAACTATTTTAAAAATGAAACTAATATCAAAAGAATAATAATCTTTTTGGAAAAAAATAACTAAATAAAAAAAATAGGTAATTGCAAATAGTTCTAAGGAATGTCCTTCATAGTGTTTAGAGCTTAATTTCTTCCTTTCTTGCAAGTTCTCTGATTCTTTGACTTTTACATCAGAATCATCAAAATATACAAACCCAGTGGTCTAGGGCTGGGAAAGGGGGAAGGTTTATTACGAAGCTCCATCTGTGGTTCTGATGTACAATAAAAGTTAAAAAGCCTCTACTTTAGAAGACAGAAACTTGTACCCTGGTAGTTCTGGGGAACTGGACTGATTGATTTATTTACAAATATTTGTTCAGTTCCCACTACATACCGGAGAGCCCTCTGGCTGGCGAAATAGCAGTGAGCAAACCTGATAAAAATCCCTGCCTCCTGGGCCTTGCACTCACTTGAAGGAGTAACAGGCCGACTCTGTTGTCATTACTTAGTTGTCACACAAGGTATGTGGGAAACACTCCGTCTGCGGGACAGCTCTACAAGCCGGCTGCTGAAGATAAATCTCAGTCCAGTGACCACGACACCCTCTACCCATCTGCCAGGGCGCAACCCCAGCTCATAGCAGAGGCAGGAAACTGCCAGGCTGTCAGGGCCACTTCTCAGAGCAAAGGGTCACTTGTGACCCCCACACTGTCCAGATCAGTGCCACTCAAAGCGTGGTCTGCAGGCCTGGGACATCAGCATCGCTGGGAGCTTTCCGGAATGCAAACTCCAGGCCGAACCCTGAGATCTACTGACTCGATCTCTGGAGGCGGACACAAGGGCATGTGTTTTAACAAGCTCTCCAGGTGATTTTCCGAATGCTATGGTTTGATGACCAACGAGCAATGACAGTACTTTGCCTGCTAAAGTCACCCAAAAGTTGACTGACAAATCAAATACTGTGTCAAACAGTTACCAGTTTGCTTCTTACATCACCTAAACATCTGTACAAATTCTAACTGCCTTTTATACATTAATCTTTTTATCTTTGTAATGCCATGAAGTAGGCAGAAGAAATATTTACGATTCCTATCTTCTTACCAGTTTTTATCACAATACTCAGGACATAGCTGTTCCCTAAAAGACCACAGAATGAATGAGCTGATGAATGAATGGGCATTACATTACTAACCCTAGCTGAAGACCTTCTATCATACCACACATGTCATAATGTGATGTAAATATATTAGCCAACAAGTAACATACTCTCCCTTTGAATGAATACTAAGCAAAATGGGAAGCAAGTAGGATTAAAGGCATTAAAACAAAATCATCTTAGAGGATATTCTTCCAGCAACATTTCAAAAAAGTGTTTATGTTTAAAGAATTCATCCTTTCCTTCTCTTTAGTACTTCTAAAATGTAAGAATTTAATGGTATATTTTTAATACTTACCCAAAGTCCCCATCAAAATAGATGGCTCGTTCTTCAATAAGATCTATTATACCTTTAAAATCACCCTCCAAACCAATGGGTATCTGCATAAATGCTGCATTATGACTTAGTTTAGACCTAAAATAAAGATAAAAATGAATCAATGCCAGATGTTATAGACCTGGGAGGGTGTCACCAGCAGGTCAGAACAGAGGATAGAAAGCAGCTGGGAGGAGACTGACGGCCAAGCTCGTCATGCCCAGGAAGCCACAACCCTGTTTGGGCAACACAAAGCACTCCGAAAGGATGGTGGGATAACCACTCCCACACCGAATCAGCCTGACTCCAGCAACAGACTACAGCTGTGTGGAGAAGTTCTGACAGGAAAACTCTCAGCACAGGTGTTAAAGTCAGACACTTATCATCAGCCTTGTAACCACCAGCAGGCACAACCGCTCACTGGAACCTACGCTCACAGGCTGGGATTCTCACTTGAGAAGAAACACGCTCTAGCGCCCAGTGTTTGCTACGGAACCAGGTGCCCATCTGTAATCACAGGCAGAAGACATGACATCCCCAAATATTTGAAGGAAACCAATAGCTTAAAAGAGAGGTGTGAGTTCAAGAAATAGTACTAACCTCCAAGGAGAGATTTACTAGAAGAAATAAAATATAAAGGTCTGAGAAGTCATTACCTCTATTAACAAGGATATTGCAATAAAAGAGAAAGTTTATGTATATATAATTGCTAGAATTAAAAAGAAAAACACAGGCTAAATCACTGCAGGGCTGCGATGAACAGATTAGTGAACTGGAAAACTGACCTCAATAATTCACTCACTGCCCACTGCAAAATAGAGACAGAAAGCAGAAGAAAGTGGGTTAAAAAGTTAAAACACAGAGACCAGATCCCGAAGTTTCGAATTCCGTTCAGTGGCAGTTACAAAAATGAGAAAACAGGTAAAGAGGCAGTGAGACAAACCAAAGTGGGCAAACAGATGCTAAAAAAGAATGTTCCTAACATTCAGAAAAAGGCTTGGCAGAAAGAGTACCTGCACTGCCAAACACAACTGAAATATGAGTTATAAAGATAAAAAGTGAAAATGTTTCATTCTACCAAGCAAATACTATAAGTATCTAATAAAGAAAAACTTCACTCTCATATCCTCATACGCATCACTTCCATCAAAGTGCTCGGAGCGGTGCGGTCACTCAGAGTCCCCAACACTGTCACTTTTGTCGTCACTCTCAGTCTCCTTTCATCACCTTTGCTGCCTACGGCCATCGGCTGTCTCGTGCGAGCTGGGTGGAAACTCCACAGCTCCATTCACACATCTACAGGAGGTAAAAGGTGGAACTCTGACTCTTCCAAAGGCTGTCTGAAACACACAGAACTGTGCAAAACGTAACACGCTCTGAAAACCAGTGGGCTCTGTCTGGTGCAGAAAGGAAGGGTTACTGTTGTCGCAGCAGGCGTTTCAACACTGAGAGCAAGGGAATGCAGTGCACTGCTTCGGGGCCTCAACTACATTCCTTGGGGGGAGGTGAAACTGAAGAGGATCCTCTACATCTGTCTAAATAAATGCAAAGCACTTTTAGAATCTACTCCAGATTCTAACTTCTCCAATTACAGCAAAACAAATTGCCAGACTCTTTCCTGAACTCACCCTCAGCATCCCTACAATTTTAGGTCCCATTCTCCCCATTTTACAAAGAAGGCAGTTGATGAGATCACACCACCAACCAAACTACCGACTTCAGTGTTCCATTTACTAAAGTGAGTTACTAACACAAACACATTTTTTTAAAGGAGGGGAAATGTAAGAATAAAGCTTAATGATACTGAATGAATTGTCCCGAATACAAAGTTTGTTATCAGACCATCACACCCCCTCTGTCCTTGCTAAGGTTCACAACCTCATTTGCTGCAGTGCCCTGGCGGGGCTGGAGCCCATCCGGTCCAGTTTGTTGATGAAAGTTAGAAATGGAACGTTGTAGCGCTTCATCTGCCGATTCACGGTCATGGTCTGGCACTGCACCCCTCCGACCGCACACAGCACAAGGATGGCGCCATCTAACACTCTCAGGGCCCTTTCAACTTCTATTGTGAAGTCCACGTGCCCTAGAGGAGACAAAGAAGTGTGTGGTGGTCTTAAAGAGTAGTGTGAACTTTTATAACATGTATAATTAAAAGTCTTCGTATCTCTGCTCATCACATAAGTCTTGTAATTAGAATGTGAATTTTTTAAATCACTAATACCGTTCATCACCATAAGGTCCAGGGGCCCCACAAGATCACTTCAAAGAGATACAAGGGCATGGGAACCTCTGGAATCAGCTACAACATGTGAAAGTACAGCCTTCCTACTCACAATTTACTAGCACTATTTTTCAGGGAAACCACAGAAGGACGAGGTGCTCTAGGTCCCAAGTCAAAGTTCTCTAACAGGACTCAGTCACACTTTTGAGTATTATTTGATACTCAAAAATGAGCTGCATCAGAATAGCTGAATGTGGTTTTGCCCAAACAAGTTGCAACAAAATCAAGAACTGAACCCACCAGGAGTGTCTATAATGTTGATATTGGTATCTTTCCACATCGTGTAGGTGGCCGCCGACTGAATGGTGATCCCTCTTTGTCTCTCCAGTTCCATGGAATCCATGACGGCACCAACCCCGTCTTTCCCTTTCACCTACACACAAACACAGCAATTCAGATTGCTCTGTCCCTGAATTCCAAGAAGCAAAGAAATCTTTACTGAGATGTACCCGGAACACAGGTAGTTAACTGATGCGATCTGCAGAGAAGCCTCATTTGTCAAACCATGTCACCTCATGAAACAGAAAACACTACAGGTTTCTCCCTCCATTACCTGCCTAACCCTGTTTTCACTGGCGTTCTCAGCGACTACCGCCAGAGCAATCACCCCATCTTAGAGCCACCCCTGCTCCTTCCGCATGGGTCCTGTCCTCCAGCCTTGTGTTAGCCTGTGAGCAGATGTTCAGAGAACAGAATTTCCCCTGCTCTGCTGCATATGGATTTTGAGGCCCAGGTGGGAAGGACTCAGCTCTTAAAGCATGTGATTTAAGAAGATGATCTTCATCTGAAGAAATATTTTTAAATGGAGAGTTAAGTTACTCAATGATGATGGAATTTCTTCAGGAAAGTTTCAAGATTTTCTTAAATATTTTCTTTTCTGATATATTTTTTAAAGTTTTTTTTTTCTTTTATTGATTCTAGAAAGTGGGGAAGAGAGGGAGAAAAAGGGAGAGAGACATTGACCAAGTTGCCTCTTGCATGCTCCCCAGCTGAGGACCAAACCTGCAACATAGGCAGTTGCCCTGACCAGGAATCAAACCTAAAACCTTCAGGTTTGCAGGACGATGCCCAAACAAATGAGCCACACCAGCCAGGGATGATATATGTATTTTTAACTATTAAGCCCATACTATGTATCATTTTAACTCCTTTTTTTCCACTTAACACTATAAACATCTCTCCATAACATTAAAAATTATGTAAATGCACCTTGGCTGGGTGGCTCAATTGCTTGAAGCACAGTCCCATACACCAAAAAGTTGTGGCTGTGATCCCTGGGTCCAGGCGGGTATGGGAAGGCAGTAGGGGGTTGGGGGGGGGGGCGGTGGCACCAGATTGGTATTTCTCTCTCACATCGATGTTCCTCTCTCTCAAGTCAATAAACATATCCTTAGGTGAGGATTAAAAATATAATAAAAGTTATGTAAGTACTATTTGGATGGTTGCTTAAGGATACATCATATTGACTTAACATTCCCAAAAGACAATCCACTGGTACTCAATATACCTACTATGATGGTCTCTAGACAGATGCCTTAGGGCAACATTTCCAGCCTATCTGAACTATCCACTTTGTGACAGGAATTTGATTAAAGATCCACTGTAACCATTCTTTGACCCTTTCAGGTTCTGTGAAGCTTATTAAATTGTAACTACAAAACAGTGAAAACAAAGCTCTAACTAATCTGGAATCAGCATGAACCCTACCTCATGCATCTTTGCAATTCTGCCAGTGTAGTAAAGCACTCGTTCTGTCAAAGTAGTTTTCCCAGAATCAATGTGAGCTGAGATTCCAATATTTCTTATCCTTTCATTAGGAATCACCTCTGAAGAACACCATCGGCAGACCTTCCAATTAGCCTGAGGGGAAAAAGAAAGTTCAATTCATTGCACAGCAAGAAATTAGAATGGGTTTGGCGGACATCTCTCCTCCAAGGATTCTCCATGGACACAAAACATCATCCCAGACAGCCTGGAAAGGCAAAAGAATAAATGTCTCAACCTGCAACTCTTGGAATCAAAGGACAGACTGCAAGAAAGGACGGAAAGAAATATATCCTTAAAAATAAATATATCAAAAAAGAAATACTCAAATAATTAAATAAACGGGGCAGATACTTTTACTGAAGGTTGTAGGTTTGAAACTATACACTGGGGCTGATAAAACCAGAAGGACATCTCCCAACAACTACTTTAGTAGGAAACAGTTCTTGGTTTAACATTTACGTAGGTTTTCCCCCTTCCCCTTTATTGTAATTCACCAGAAACAAGGCTATTCCAGGGCTTGTATGCCCTACGCAGTTGTGAAGTAGCTCCCAGGCAGCCTACAAAAGGTTTCCAATTCCTTCTACACAAAAACAATTAATGACATTTTTAAAAATTTTCTTTTAATCGTGGGGAGGGGGAAAATCTTGCATTTTATGGAGACAAGACACGATGCAAACCTCTGCAGCCACTTCCGAGAAAAGGAAAGCAAAAGACCTTGGAAAATATGGGTAAAATATTAAATGGAATCTGGGTGATAGGAGCTTAGTTGAGTCAATGCCAGAGACACCAGCAAACGAAGCAAATGAAGTTTGCATGATACTAAAGACTCAATTCCTACCTAACCATACTTCTTCATTCTGCACAAGGCAGAAACAAGACCACGGAAAAGTACTGGGAGGTTTGAGCACCAAATCAAATAACCCAGGGTCCTATGAGAGGGCAGCCAGACCAATGACGCTCTGCAACGAAAAGAGCGCTCGATAATGAATCAGAAGCTCGGGGTTCGAGCCCTGGAAACACTAATTTTTCAGCTGTCTTGACCTTCACTGCAGTCACTTCTCTTTAAGGTGGTATACCAAAAAGAAGATGCTTAACCATAAATCGGGGGCACGTCCAACCCCCCAGGGCAACAAGACGCTGTTCAAAATTAACAAGTAATTGTGAAGGCACGATGGGCTTTTCAGAGCAGAGGCACGAAGCTTGTATTCAGAGCTGTCAGTAACCAGGTGCCAGGAAAGGAAGGGGTGTTACTACTTCCCTGACCCCGGAGGGACGCAAGGTCCAGGGGACAGTCCCCTGTTCAGTCTCGTCTCGCCGGGCACTGATAAATACCTGCTTCCCCTGCCAGCCCAGGACAGCCGGGGTCCGCGGGAGAGGCCCACGTCCCAGAGCCGTGACAGCGGCTGTGCCCAGCAGCCTCATGACAAACACAGAACAGGTGCGGAGGTTCAGCTACTCGGGGTGCGCTCAGCAAGCAGCACCGCAGCCAGAGCGCTCAAAGTCACGCCGGCAATCAGTGCCAGATGAGCACTTCCGGGGTGAAGGACGCGGGGAAGGAAATAATGGGAAAGAGGGAGGAGTTTCCAGACCTCGGAGCAGAGCAGCGCTATTTACTGCCCGGGCGCCATCTGCCGGCTTGGAAGAGAAAGTGCCGTCGCTTTGCGGCACTAATTGGGCTTTTGCACACTTCCAGAAAGATGCAGCCTTTAAACATTAATGCTTTGCTGATATAGCAATGTGGAGAAATGTTTGTAACAGAATTTAAGTGAAAAAATGCAAAATTGTTATCTATGCTATTACAAATATTTTAAAAATCACTGTAGGAACTGACCTGAAGGGAACGTGGGAATTTTCTCATTACAATATGTTCTGTCGTTGTTTGATGTTAAACATTATATTCCCAGTCCAAGGAAGACAGTATTCTTAATGATCCCACTTGAGTCTCTTAGCGGCATCTCAAACCTAGTATGTCCAAAATGGAGATCTCCTGATCTTCCAAACACTTCAGCAGTCTTCATTGTATAAACGGGAACAAGGTTGATCGCCCATACCAAAAATGTTAGTCACTTTGACGGCACTCTTTGACACTCCTAATCAGTCAGCATATGATATAGGCACTACCTTCAAAAATAGATCCAGGACTTGCTCCTTCTCCCCTCTCAAGCCCTGACACCTCGACAGAAATACTGCAATAGTCCTTGCTGCTGTTCTTTGGATTGTCAACACAGTAATTAAAGGATCCCTTTGAATCAGATCATGTCATTGCACGTCAACACTCCATCCAGTGAATTCATTATTGCTGTTACGCCTACTTTTGTGTAGGTTTGAAATTTTTCATTAGTCATTTAAAAAAAAAAAATCTGTAACGACCTCCCCTCCCAGAGTAAACACCTAGCTGCAGGGCTCTGCTTGAGCAGCTGACAGTGTAGCTTTACTTCCCTTACCCTTTTGCTCCAGCCACTTTGGCCTCTTTGCTTAGCCTCACATGACCAGAGTGCTTGCTCTTCCCCAGATACCAGGGTGCTTTTTTCACTTACTTTCTGTTCTCTGTTCAAACAGCCTCTAGGTGAGACGTTCCCTGGCCAACTCTTCTAAAACAGCAAGTTCCTCTGTCTGCTCATGCTACTTCAATTTCCTGCAGAGCATTTCTTAGACATATCCAGACATTTAGATATCTGTTTGTCTGACTACCAGTGAGAATGTCAGTTCTGTAAGGACATGATTTGGTTTTGTTAACTGCTGTATCCTCTTGCATGTGCAGGGTGCTCAATAAGTATTTGTTAAATGAATGAATGAATGAATGAATGAGACCAAGTGAATAGAAATCAGAGCAAATTACAAGGGATAAGAAAACAAAGTCTCAGTTATGAATTTTGAATGTACTTTTTGCATATCATCCATGTATTAATTTGCAATAAAGGGTTTATAAGCTGCTTTGATAAATCCATTGACATTGACTATAACTTTAAATAAACTTTTTCATTTATAGACTTTTAAATAGTCTTTAAGTCTTTATATGTATTTGTCTAAAATATATAAATTAAATACATAATTATGTAAATAGTAATAAAATTAAGGTTTTTACTTTAATTTTAAGATAATTATGTTAAATAAGTGTATCAGCTACACTGAAATTACTTTAACAAAATTTCCTTCAGTAAAAATTCATACTCATTATGTTTTTCTGTAATTGTTATACAAGTATATTGTGAATTATTTTTAATACCACTTTTAACCAAAGTAGTCAATTTTTGTTTTCTCTACATAAAAAACTGAAAGACAGAAAATGAACTACGGTTTAGCTCAATTTTTATGAGTACACATTATAGATTACCTAAGTTGTAAAGGGGCAAAATATAAAATATCACCCACCTATTTGCACACTGTGTGCAATTCATAGTCATCTTATAAAGTATAAAAATAAAGATAAATTGAAACTATCTTTAGTAACCAAATATTTGTATCACTTTTACTCAGAAATTGTCCAAGTATCTAAGGGTTAATATTTCTAAGGTTTTGAAAAGTTAACTGAGGATCTGAAAAACTAAATTTAGCTAAAACATAGCTAGAGTCAGCTTTGCAGTGCTAAAGGATAAACTGAGGCATACTTTTGTTTGAGCAAAATCTATTCCAATGGGCAGCATCAATCCACAAGTGATTAGCAACTCTCCACCAAGGGCAGCTGGGGAAAGACTTATGAGGAGGCAGGAGCAAAGCAATGAAAGTCTTTGACTGGCTGTAGCTTAAGCTGTTGACTTACTGAGGAAAGCCTATTTGGCTGTTTGTGATTGGGTGTCTTTAGGTTTCAATTTCTTCACCTTGAGCTGTTTTGCTTTGCTCACAGGGGCTACTGAGGCATGAAAGCCACCTCAATCTAATGGCCTCCTTGTTTCATTAATTTAATAATTACAAATATGAGAGTATCCATGTAAAAGTCTAATTACCTTCCCTCCTCAAGAAGAGAGTTTAAACATAAGCTGTATAGTTAAAACACCCTGAAGTGTGAAAATAGAAGACAGGCGGCTTGAACAGAAACAAAGTATTCATCTTCAGATAAATGGCACGGAGGCTTTGCCTATATTTTTTGGTGCTGTCTTTTAATGTGCCTCTCAAGGGAAAGTCTTCAACATGTCAACAGTTCCCCAAAGTGGTCACTGCAAGGCCTTGCTGAAGTTATGCCGGAGGTAATACAAATCTATTAGCCAACAAGCCCACGAAGAGCTGCCTGATGTTCTGTCAAATGTGACACATTGCTATGTCTGTCTCAGGCTGACTACTGACCAGAGAAACACATGGTTAGAAGGCAACATGCATGCACAGAAGGATTCTCCCAAAGCCAACTTTTCACACAAAGGCAAGCCTGAAGGAAGTTTTCACGGACCAATAATATAAGATGGTGGGAAAGCAGACAGAAGGTAGCAGATGGTGTTTAAGACAAAATTCACCAGAGGACACCAAATCTATTTGAACCCCCAAACCCCAGTGTGACACCTGGGCCAAAGAGATCATTAGAATGCAGATCACTGCAAACCATGGAAAAGGGGCCTTAAGAAGTATCGGATATGTACATTTTCACCACAATGAAGGTCCTATTCTTTGCAGTCTAGGCCTAGCCTCAGGAGAATCTCCCAACTGTCCTGGCCTGATCAGCCTGCGACCACTATCTCAGTTCCTTCGGGCGGCTGTAACAAAAGTACCGTAGACTGGGTGGCTTATAAACAATAGAAATTTCACATAGTTCTGGGGGCTGGGAAGTTCATGAGCAAGGCCGGGAGATTTGACATTGGGTGAGGATATAGTTCCTGGTTCAAAGGCAGTAATTTCACTCTGTGTTCACCTGGGAGACAGAGCAAGGGAACTCTCGAATCTACTTCATGAAGTCACTAATTTCATCTGTGAAGGCTCCACCCTTGTGACCTAATCACCTCTTAAGGCCCCACCTCTAAATGCCATCACACTGCCACGTGTGCGACACCCTTGGACCCCAATGTGCTCCCGGCATTGCTCTGTGACAGTACAGGACAATGGAGTCACAAAGGTCATGGAAACTTATCACCGGGACTTGCCAGCACCAGGAAAATCTTTCAAGTGGCAAGGAGTCTAAGTATGCAACTTAGCCTTATTATTAAGGCCTCATCCACCAAATTGTTAATATCCTTGCATTCCCAGAAGACCCAGAGGTCCAGAAAGATCAATGCTGCCCATTAAGGAAAAATGATACAATATGTGAACTGCAAGCTACAGAGAGCCTTCTTTTTGATGCTGGTTGACTTCCGCACTATGGTAAAAATAAAGTCTGAAAAAAAGACAATGTCAGCATGATGTGAACATAAAGATTTGGCATTTAATCTCTGTATGTCTAATGGCCCCTTAGGAAGCACTGTGGGATAAGAAATATATATATTTAGTTCAATTTTTATTTATTCTAATGGTAAACAAACCAGGAGGAAAAAAGTGTCCATGACTTCTCAAACTACTATATGATGGCACAGAAGTTATAATGTTTTAAGTACAATTATTTATTAAAGTGTTTTTATATTTGAATATAATGATTCCAGTTATCATGAGTATAATGATTTATGCAAAAGGAGTATAATTATAGTGTCTACTCTTGAGGTTTTGCTCTATCAAATGAATTTCTACAAAAGTGTTCTTTAAAAATTTATGCCTCTGACAACCACCCAATTGTTATAGTATGTTATGAGCACTAAACTGTGTAGAAAAGAAAATTTTTTAACATCTTTAATTCTTATGCACTTTTTGTTATAAAAATTGATACATATGCACCTTATCTTAGCGACTAATTAGAGGCGTGGAACAATGACTAGTAGAATTAACAGAAGATGGCGCAGAGCACTGGAAGAGCACCAGCGCAATCCCAGGATTCTCCTCCCCAGGCCAAAAAAGGACGCGACTAGGATCGTAGAGCGACAGAGGATGTTCTGCTTTATTTTTCCCCTTGACGCAACAAAGACATAAGGGATAAAGTTTTAGATTCCAATAAAGTTCAAACATAACTTTTATAAGAACAAATTAATGTTTGAATTCTAGAATAAAAATGCTAGAGCTGAATTCGTAAATGGTATAATTAAAAAGGGAACCACTGAATCATTAAATACCTTGCTCAAACACACACATCACCTGTCTAAGAAATTTTGAGACAATCAATCATTCAGGTTTGCAGAATACCAAATGCATTTTTCTAAATGTCACAGAAAGGCTGAGCAGAGTCTCTTCAAGGACTCTCTAACTTTAGGGTGTTAATCGCGGAGACAAATTAAGCTGTCTGTAAGAAAGGAGAGTAGAAATATGCTACCCTAAGATGTTACACAGAAAAGTCAATATAAAGTCTAATAAATGTTAAGAATATAGAACAAAAACACTACATAAAAACTACAGGATGGAAATTCATGAAAATTAGCAATTGAAAATATTTCTTTGAAAACAACTTGATTGTTCTTTATTTTCTTTATCAAAATAATAACTAATTTCTCATAAGGCAGTACTAGTATAGTTTTGCTTTATTTTTTAAAAAACTCTTTAAGCTAGCTGGCTAAACAACATGTTATAAAATTTGAGCTAAATAATTTCAACCTTTATTAACATGACTCTAGTATAGTGTTAGTGAAAATCGATACCACTTTTTAGCAATTTAACTTTCTTGTAACTAATTATATAGAACTAGCTCATTCAATCTTGTATAAAAGAATACCTAGCCAATCAGAAAATAACTGGGAAAGCAAAATCAAGCATGTGGACTTTAAAAATTAGTATGTTTTAGAGTAAAGAGTTGGATAGAATGTTTAACAACTTTGTCATGTCATTGAAAATCAAAGTTTTATTCTCCAGTAGGGACAATTATAAAGCTAGCATTTCCATTACATAGAGATAAAAGAAAGTTGCAAAGTACAGTATTGATTTAACAACAAGAGATTGGTCTTATGTGTATTACCCAGCACCATTATTTTCTCTGTTAAAACAACCCAAACTAAACATTTCAAATGCAAGGCTATTTATTTTTTGTTGATTTTCACAGGTGAGCCTTTGATGTTGAGTTTGTCCACAAAAGCATTTGCTCTTCTTCCATGTTCAATGGCTGGATTTTGATGAGGTTTCTCCCTGAGAAATGCACATATGAACATTAACACCATTTTTTTAAATGGCCAATGGTTTACAAATCAATACAAACATGTTTAAAACCACTGTGAATTAAGCAAAGATTTATCTTAACAGTTCCTTAATGGCTTTGAAAAACACATGGCGGACTATTTCGCTTAACATTTAAGGAAGCGGCAGCTGCTTTCCTGAGACAGATTTCGCCGTGTACAGTTTAACCATGCTGCCCAACGTGGTAGCCATATCATTTATATTTAAATTAATTAAAATAAAAATTTAAAATCCAGTTTCTCAGTGTGCCGGCCACATTTTAAATGTGATTCAATAGCTACATGTGGTTACATTTGGGGGCAGGACAGATATATAACATTTTCATCATTATGGAAAATCATTTCAGAAAGTTCTATCACATGGTACTAGTTTACAGAAAATGCCCCTCACAGGACCATGATTTAGAGATCATCTATAAAGAACATGCTTTCTTTTATCGGCACCTGGATTTCATAGTCAATCTTACCACTCTTAGGTTTTAATCAATGAACTTTTCAGAGTGGGACAAATACTATCTAAAATTAATATGGGAGCAGATTTTCTATAGCAAATATTAGGGCTCTAAAGCAGAGGGCTCTAAACTCCTAAACAAGTATTTTAAAATGAAAGATGATAGCACATAAAATTCTACACAAATTTTCTGATTTACTTAATACCTGCTGCCCCCCCCCCCCCGTTGGCTCAGTGACGTCTTCCGCCCTCTGCATCAGACCCCACTCCTATGCCTTGAACAGGTTTCTGTCTCAAGGCCTGTTGAGATCTCTCTCTTGCGCACACATGTAATTTCAATAGGAATTAGGTATTGTGTTCTCCATTCCCCCGCCCCAGAGACCCAAATTCAATTACACCTCTAGAAAATATACTAAATGCTAAACATTTATACACTAAACAGTTATACTTCACAGCTATTCCAAAGGTAATTCCAAAGGATGATTAAACAAGTGTCTAAAAATGCACTTGCTATTAAATACTGCTTTTTGACTGCTATAGGAAATTTTTGTTAAGCCTTTCAAATACAGTCCCTTAGCCCTTATCACCTCTCTGGATACCAGTGTCTTTTCCTGACATGAAATGTGACTTTCACCTACTATGTCTCCACATTAAAATCTGTTTCACAAGAATAACTACATTGTAGCACGTCGCTGTTCCTTAGAGAATTGAGCCCTTATCTTCTGAAGGATAATTTGAAGTGAGTTACTAATCATGTAATCCTGAAATATTATTGGTTTTTAGGTATAAAATTAAATCAAAATTAAATACCAGATATCATGTAAAATTACATCCTTCACAAAAGATACTGTTGACAGCAAACCACTAGGATGTTAATGAGAACTTCTTGATGACAGAGGTAAAATTACATAACCTTTTTTTCCTAAGTCTGCTTAAGAATAACACAATTTATTTTAGAAATAACATTTACCTTCTTTTAAGTTCTCGGGATCCTGAATTCTCATGCCCAACACCTCGCATCCTGGTGTTTTCTAGATTGCGCCACTGTCCCCCTGGTTTGTACTTTAAAACCTCATTTTGCCACTCATCATCAAAAGCATGAGCATCACCTACATTCAATGTTGAAACAAAGGGTAAGTATTGAGGAATCAACTGTCAGTAAATGCCTTGCTCCCCACGCGCTTCACTCTCCCCTCATGTTTCCATCAGCCTAACCTCAAGGTAGAGGCAGGAAACTGCTTCAACTATAAAGGTTCTGACTCAGGGTAATATTGCCTTTTCTGTTTGTTCCTCTCTTGTTCCTATTGACAATTTTGCTTTTGGTGATCTGGTTTTTCACATACCTGCATGGATATCATATTATTCTACCCGGTGGGCCACTTGACCCAATTCACTGACTTACAATCTTTCTTACTGGGTTTCCCATCGGGATCATCTTTTTCTCTGCAGGTAAATACTCCGCCTATGGCCAGCACTTCCTGTTAACTTCACCATTTTCCTGTGTCACTTAGCCTCACAAACTTCTGCTGTAAGTGTCCGAAGGCAGGTCCCTCACCTCAACTGTGAACTTACGTTATTATGAAATAGGTAATCCACCTTCCATAAAAACAGCAATAGGTAAATGACAATGTGCATTTTTTCAGATTACCTTTATCATAATGTATCCTTTCACTAAATTTTTCTTCAACATGTTAATTATGGAGAAGTATTTTGTATATATTTCAACATGACAAAATTATAGAGGTTAAAATTACAGAAAGGTTAAGATGTTGTGGCTTCCATCTCATTATATAAGAATAAGTTTATCAAACTCCAACTTTAAGAAAAATTCTTTTTCTACAATTATACAATAATTCAAACCCTTTACTATGATAAAATATATTTACTCAGGATATTTTCTGAAAACAGGAGATGAATGTAACTTAAAAACAACAATGACAAGAGTTATGATACAGGAAAGACAAGTTCATTAAAGAATGAATATAAAATCTAGACAGTGAGAAGATTTACTCGATATACATATGATATATTGTATATTTATAATACATATCTCTAACAATACCAGATATTAAAATCTTACCTATATAAAAGCTTAAATATCCAACAATACAGAACCTTTTAAATAAATTATGGCCTATTCATGATAAAACTTTTAGGTAACCATTTAGAATGCTTTTGAAAAATACAGATGACTATTCACAATTATAATGGAGAGTGAAAATAAGCACAATATAAATTATATAGGTAGTAAAATATTAACTTTAAAAAAGTAGTTATGTTTATTTATACATGAAATTATTAAGAAGAAATACACTCAATATTTTGGATTGAGATTACAGATAATTTTAATTTTCTTCTTTATGCTTTTTTATACTTTTGAAATGTACTTCTTTGAAAATCAGCAATATTTTAACACCCATTTTGCTTACTGAATCTTACTAAGTAACAATTCAAAATATTCCATTTCCCAAATAGAAAATGAAAAATAAATGATACTGAGTATTACCAAAAATTACTATAAAAACAGATCTGCTGTGAATTATGAAATCACATTACATTACTTTGATAAAGTATTTCCTACACATTCATAAACTACCTCAAAATGACATCTTATGAAATGTTTCTACGAAACACATTTAAGGTCCACCAGTTACAGGTGCTACTTTGACTTTAAGAGGAGGAATGCCATCTTCTGCGATAACTTACTTTCATTCATATTGATGAACTCCTGGTTGACCTCTTCATCTCCAGTCTTGTTGTTCCTTGATTTTTTAATGACATGAGCTCGGTCATGGAGATGATGGCCTATAGCCATTTTTTCTAGTCCACTGTCAGAATCTCTCAATGCCTTCCTAGTTTCCTTTATCTGTAAAAGTAAAAAATAAAAATTAGCTATTATTTATTATTATCTGTCTTTTAGATTTTATTTATTTATTTTTAGAGAGATGAAAAGGGATGGAGAAAGAGCAGGGGTGAAACATCGATGTGCGAGAGATACACTGATTGGTTGCCTTGCACATGTCCCCAACTGGGAACCCAGCCTGCAACTCCGGCACATGCCCTGACCTGGAATTGAACCGGCGACCCTTTGGTTCACACAGCGGCACTCAATCCACTGAGCCATACCAGCCGGGGCAAAAAATTAACTACTACTTAAATATATAGAATGGATATAATTCTAAACTCCTCAGGAACTGTTTACTATAAGGATAAGACCCCCTAGTAAAACAGCAACTCTACTGGTCTAAAAATAAATGATGGGTACTCAGTTCTACTACCAACCTGCAGTAAAATTATGGTAATAGTTCTGATATTTCCTGAACTGCTTGAAATTAAAGTGTCTAGTACAAATAGAACCAATACAATTTAACCTTTTTGAAAAGTGTAATCAAATATGAGAACAAAGAGTAGCCATGATATAAAATGTAGTGCCTTCAACACTGCCATTGCAAACGTGCTGGAACAGATGGGAATGCATCTAGCAGCGTGCCTACAAGTAAGAGCAAGCAATGACTCAGCAGTCAGGTCAATGGCACTGAATTTCATGACTCCCACCTATGAACTCTATGGGTTGTTAGAATATTGATGATAGCCCAAAACTGCTAACATGGTTTGCTGTGGGACATCTCATTTATATTGTTTACATTTAATGTCACTTCAGCATGTCACTTACAGCAAGGTGAAGTTACAACATCTGAGATGAATTAGCTGCACCACTGCAAAAGCATGGTTCACAGGTATGCCTTATATGTAAGAACTAAAAAATGAACCACTCACACCCATTAGACAGGCAAATCTATTTTTTTAATATAAGTACTAACGAAGATATGGAGAAATGGGAAACCAGAGTTTGTGGAAGCTGACTGTTTCAATCACTGTGTGATAGTAATTTAAGCAATTTCTAATGAAAATGACACAAATCTCCTACAAACCAATAATACCATTCTTAGACCCTTTGCACAAAGAGACATGTTTAAATATGAATATATAAAAAAATTAGAAATACCCAATTGCTTATCAGTAGAAAAACAGATTTTAAAACTGTGGCATATTCATATTTTGGAAACTGTTAAGAAGGCAAAGAAACAGATATACACATATCTACTTAAATAAATCTCAGAAGCATATCATTGAGCAAAGTCAAGTAGCAGAGGACATGCAATGTGAAGTCATTTATATAAAGTTTAGAAACCTGAAAATAATTCCTTATATTGTTTATGAAGCATATGTAAGTAATAAAATTGTAAAATTTATCTTAAGAATGATAAATTCCAGAGATGAGAAAACAGTTCTCTTTGAGAGGGAGAAAAGGAAAAGGGACCAGGAGGGAGGAGTGCACTGGAAGCTTTAACTGCATGTGCAAAGTTTTTGCTTCAAAAGAAAATAAAAAAGAGACCATTTAAAGCAAATAGAGAACCACTGCACACCGGTCAGAATGGCCATCATAAACAAACCAACAAACAGTAAGTGCTGGTGAGGTTGTGCAGGAAAGGGAACCCTAGTGCACTGTTGGTGGGAATGCAGACTGGTGCAGCCACTGTGGAAAGCAGTATGGAATTTCCTTGAAAAACTAAAAATGGAACTGCCTTTGATCCAGTGATCCAACTGCTGGGATTATACCCTAAGAAGCCTGAAACACCAATCCAAAAGAACCTATGCACCCCAATGTTCATAGCAGCACAATGTACAATAGCCAAGTGCTGGAAATAGCCTAAGTGCCCATCAGTAAATGAGTGGGTCAAAAAACTATGGTACATTTACACAGTGGAATACTATGCAGCAGAAGGAAAGAAGGAACTCCTACTCTTAGAGACAAATAGATGGATCTGGAGAGCATCATGCTAAGTGAAATAAACCAGGCGGTGAAAGAATAATACCATAAGATCTCACCTATAAGTGGAACCCAATTGACAAAACAAACAAGCGAGCAAAATAGAACAAGAGACATTGAAATAAAGGACAAACTGACAGTAACTGGAGGGTGGGGGGATAACAGGGGAAAGAAGGGGAAGGGTCATTAAGGAACATGTATAAAGGACCCATGAACAAAGCCAAAGGTGGAGAGAATTGAGGGTGGGAGGTAGGGGTGTGGGGGCAGGGGAAAGTGGTGGAGGGAAAATGGAGACAACTGTACTTGAACAACAATTAAAAAAACAGAAAAAAAAAGGAAAAATGTGATTTGACTAAACTGGGTGAAAGGAATATGGGTATTTATACTATTCTTTATATCCTTTCTGTCTACTTGTAATATTTCATGAGTTAAAAAAAGTATTTACTTTAAATACAATGTATTAAAAGTAGACATTTATTTCATGAAACAAAGACTTCTTTCAGTGTCTCTGTAACTATCCACATGTAAAGGTAATAAACATCAATAGATATTTACATGAAAAGAAATGCAGGATCACGGAGACAAGAAATGCCTCATTGTTCTCCACAGTAACGTGGGTCTTCTCCCCTCCACACACCCCCAGTACCAGGTTGGATCTTAATAATTAGAATTTGGCACAGGCGCTCTACCTTTCCACAACTTTATAAAGCTCTAAGAATGCTTAGGAAATACTCACTCCTCCTGGAGCCCGACGGGTTTGAGTTGAGGCCTGGAAAACCTTTGGTGGTTCGTCTCCTACTTTGGAATAGGTCATAACTGAGGAAGAAGTAAACGAATGTCCATTTGGATCCATTGAAAGGTGATCCTAGAAATATAAATGGTAAGCCCAGAGAGTTTAGTCAAATATGAAGAGCTGGTGTCAGAGAACTCAAGTAAATAACAACACTGACTGCAAGTTCTACTTAGGACACTGCACCATCAGTACGGTGTATCCAATGGCACCCCCAGGAGGGGCCTAACTTCCTTCCATTTTAGCCACCAGTTCCCATTGTCCTCGTGAGGAATGATGTGCGATTCACTCAAAGATCCTTAAGTCTTTGGGACAGAAGACGTTTGGCTTAGATTTAAAAACATTGTAGACCCTGTAATACTTTGAGTCAGTGGTTGATGTTCATCTGCCAATTTGCCCACGTTGAGCCAACTGGCTGTAAACCAAGAGTTTATGCCTCCTGTGGGTACCAGTTTGCTGCATTACTAAAATCATTCTGAAATGATCTTTAGATTTCAAATTAGATGACTAAAATAACATGGACCTTCTTCATATCGATTCAAGTTACTGTTTTGACATTAATATTATGAGCAGAAAAGAAAGAATGTTAGTAATAGTTTTTATTAAGTATTTGGACTGTATGAATCTAATCCAATGTCTGAACATCATTCCTGAAATTTCTATTGTCAGATTTTTTCTTAAACACGCAAACTTCATTTCTGAGATGACACAATTCCTTTTAAGTAGACATGTTATAAAATAATAAAAAAATCTAAATTCATATAAAATGTTCATTTACAGCAGTGGCCTTCAGCAGAACAAATTCTTTTGCTGTGTTTTTTTTTTTTTCAGTTTTTAAGATACCAAGATTTTAAAAATATGAAATAAAATAGAAAATACCAGCACATATTGTAAATAGTATGATCATTTTCTTATGAAATATTTTTCAGGTATATTCAGGATTATGATATAAGATATATTTTTGAACTACTGTGTACTGTGGTTAAAAAGAGTTTGAAAGCCACTTTAAAATTGGGCACCAATAACTGAAAACAATGTTCCCATCCATTTTTCAGTACTTACAAAGTTTCTTTGTAATTCCTGCATACTGTTTCGCATATTTAACATCATTCGGTCCATGGCCTGAAAAGGGTTGACATCTGTACGCTACAGGGTATTAAGAAGTATGTTATTAACTATAACACAAAAGAAACAAACCAACTTTTCCAAAGTTTTGTTTCTCAATTTATGCAGCAGGATCTCATGCAGTAATTGTCCAAATAAAGATAATTTAAAGACTATATGATAAAAATGATTTGTTAAAGAAAGAATTAAAGGATACACAAAATCCCAAACAGCCAACTTATAAATGATTAGGAGGCCATAATACTATAAATACAAGCATACATACACACACATACAATTGTATCAAAACAGTTTATGTTGTATTGTTGTATATCAACTATTGTATTATTTTCCATTAAGAACAACTGCAAACCTACTTTTGCCCCACCTTGTACATGCAAGAACATATAAATATACATACACATATCACTCGTCAACTTGCTCAAAACATAATTTAGTTAATATTTAAACACAGACTAGTCTTCAAATCTTTCCTTCTTCCCTCTTCTAACACCCCACCACACAAACAAATAAAGCTTGGGCAAGAGATACCAGTGTCACCTCCTCCAGTACCACATGGCTGACAGAAGTGGAGTCAGCCCTCCTTTCCATCATTGTAGTGTCTGAGTAATGAGAGTTAACTCACTCTACTAATAGGCCTTGGATTTGCTGCCTACCATGGACGGCTAGGTAGGGCATGCCTTCAAAGCACAACGTATACTCCTGTAGGAGAACAGCTAAGAATCCTCTAGAACAGTGATTTCTCAACCAAGAGAGATTGTGACTCCAGGGGCATTACCCAGGGAAATACTGAGTTTGTTTGTCACAGGTGAGGAGGGGGTATGGCTGGCGTGCTGTGCAGAGAGGCCAGGGATACTGCTAAACATCTTACCCCCCATGACCAAAGGGTTATGGGCTTTTTGCTGTCTGTGCTCCCGCAGCCTGCTGAGTGAACTTCCTGTCATTTTACCGGTGACTCTGTGCTATAGCTGCTTCTTCATCATTTGTCTCACTAAAAACTTAGGTCAGAAAGGACAAATGTTATAGGTCAAACTTTAAGGAAACAAATGGTTGAAATCTGGCACAAGAGAATTAAAAAAAAACTTTTTTCATGAGAGTGTAGATGCATCCATAGGAAATGTTCCAGTCATGCCATTCTCTGCTACTTCTCCGATGGCCTGTAAGTGTGTTAGAAACTAGCACCGCAGAAATTACGACCCAAGCCCAGAGAAACAGGTGGGAGAAAGGCTGGTTGCAGAGTAGGCATATCTGGACATGGGAAAGAAAGAGCAGCGTGAACAAATTGCCAACAGGGAGCAGAAGGTCTGAGCTTTTCTAGACGTGCCTGTCTGTCTACAGTCTGGTGCTTTTTCACCCTTTGGAGAGTCACCGTAAGCATGACTCCAACTTTCAGTCCCTTTTGTACATCAAGTGAATGTTCATTCATCTACTAAAATGTCCTTTTTATTTTTGAAGACTGATTTTCTATAGGTTAACAGGACTTTAGAAAACACATGCCGAAACGCTCTGAAATAAATTTAATGCATGAAACAGGTTTTCAGTACAAATACTAAAAAGCCAGTATAAAAGTGAAATTGCATGCCGATTAAATTTGCCTGAGTTAATGAAAAATAAATATCTGTTAGAAAATATTGTTATAATTTTTTACGTCTAATGATACGAACCATACCACCAAAACTGCCAAAAGGCACAAGGGAACCCCTTGCCTAAAAAAAAATCCAATTAATTTTGGTTATGATATTTATTACATGACAATCCTTGAAAAAAGAAAGAAATGCACTATATACTCACATAGTTCAGTGCTCATAAAATTACAGAACCTCTTAATCAAACAGAACTCAACATATATTTTTTCAATTCTCTGCTCATTATTCATTGAACAGCCTCACGGGAGCCTGGTGGCCAAATAGGGGAGGCCATATATCACTTTTAAATATGACTACTCTAGTATTTATTAACGGCAGTTGAAAAAGTATTTGCTATAGATTAAGACATAGATTTCTCAAAGGAAAAGCAAATTTGCACCAATATTAATTAAAACATAATGTACAATAATTAAGATTATATCATCTTTCCTTTGCTTAGCTATCCCATATTTTTTAAAAGGTTAATTAATCTTACCTGCAACTGATTAAGAATAAAAAATTATCTACATTAATGACACTTCAAAAAATTAGTAGAGATATTGGACAAAAAATTTAATAAATACCTCCTAAGAACTAATTTGTTTAGTAAACAATACAGACTTCAGAAAGAATCTCACAAACAGATTTAAAAGCGTTTAAGGTCTTTGATAGGCAAAAGAATGTTAAGTATAAGAATGTTAAGATGGAATAATCAAATGTAATAGTTCAAAAACTATACTCCTCAACAGGTACAGATGAATAAAAATAAAATTTTAAATACATGTCTATAAATCAAAAACTTTCATTACTTGAGAGTTTCAATGTTGAAAATAAGTTTTGAATTTCTGGGTAAAAGCTATATATAGTCAGTGATAGATAATTTTCTTCTTGTGTAACAATGTTGAAAATAGAAAAACTGTGTTTAAATTAAAAATTATATATTAAATTATTTATATTTATATTGTGTATCTAAGACAGTAAATTCCAAACTGTCTGGAACACACCAATAAAATTCCTCTTTTTATTTCTTTTTTATTGACTCTGGCACCATCAATCTAAATGTTAGATGTTCACAAGTCACATCTTCAATTATAAATTGCCTAACTAAATAAATTTTAAAAATTTCTGATCAAAATGGTGGCATAAGTAAACATGGCTCAACTCTTTACATAATCACATTAAAATTACAATTAGATTATAGAACAGTATCACTCAGAATTGACAGATAGAGTTGAAAGGAAGTCGGACAACTACGGCATTAAACCACCTCCATCCAGATTGGTAGGAGGGGTGGAGATGCAGAACAGACTGGTCCCACATACATGTGTGGTGGACAAAAATTCGGGAGGGATATCTTGGGAGTGAGGAGGCCCACACCAGGCCCCCAGCCCAGGGTTCCAGTGCCAAGAAGATAAGTCCATAACTTCTGGCTACAAAAGTCAGCAGGGATTGAGTCGGTGGATGAAACTTCTGGAGTCCCGAGCAGTACCTCTTAAAGTACCCACAAAAAACTTACTCAGACTCCCTCCCTCTGAGCTTCAGCACTGGGGTAGCAGCTTAAAAGGCATACAGAGCTGAAGGGAAGTGGCTGGCATCGAGGCAAGAGCTGGGGGACAGCTTTCTCCCAGACAGAAAGGAGGGCAGAGACACAGACCCAGCTGATAGCTGCCACATCTGAGACTCAATCAACTTGGCTAACACTGTTTGCCTCACCCTGGAAATCCCCTCAGGCTCATCCCACCCACTTTACAGCTGTTAACGTAGCTTTTTCCATATGAATGGCTGGTCTGAGGTCAAGCTTCACAACTTCTTATATCTTTTCAAACATGCAAGAGCTGGCCTCAGTGAGGCCCCAGTGATATCCCAGCCCCATACATATTGCTAAGTGGCCCCAGGCAGAGGACTAGCAGAGCTAGGCTAGATTCACAGCTTGGTTTTCCCTGGGAATCTCCAAGCCCAGCACAAGTAGCAGCCATCTCAGATTGCTCCATAGCTTAGGCAGGGTGGCCCTGGAAAAACATAGGTGGGGGCTGACCTTGGCCTGCACCACCCGGGGAAAATCCAGGCCCTGTGCACCTAGTGGATAGCTACAGACCACGCTGGAGTACCATGACCCTGCCCCTGCACAGCTGATCCTCCACAGAGGGTGGAGGTTGGTGGTCAGTGGTCACAGCTAATCTTTGTAACTTACTGGTTTTGGTAAATCTCTCCCATTTATCTGCCAACATCAACCAAGTCTCACCTACAAGAGAAGGGTATACTTAACCCACACAAAGGGCACATATTGAGCACCACAATTTATAGGGAAAGCTGTGTGACTGGACCCTACAGGACACCTACTACATTATCAACACAGGAAGTCATAGCAGCTCTACCTAATACATAGACACAAATGCAGGAAGGCTGCCATATTGAGGAGACAAAGAAGTATGGCCCAAATGAAAGAGCAAATCAAAACTTCAGAAAAAGAGCTAAAGAAAGTGGAGATAAGCAATCTATCAGATGCAGAGTTCAAAACACTGGTTATAAAGATGCTAAAGGAACTTAGTGAGGATTTCAGCAGCACAAAAAAGATCTAGTCAGAAATTAAGGATACACTAATTGAAATAAAGAATAATTTACAGGGAAACAACAGTAAAATGAATAAAGCCAAGAATCCAATCAATGATTAGGAACATAAGGAAGCAAAAAACAAAAACAAAAAATAACCGCCCCCCCCCCACACACACACACAACCAATAGGAATAATAAGAGGGAAAAAGAATCCAAAAAAATGAGAATAGTATAAGCAGCCTCTGGAACAACTCCAAGTGTTCCCATATTTGAATCATGGGGGTGCCAAAAGGAGAAGAGAAAGAGCAAGAAAGTGGAAAGCTATTTGAAAAAATAATGAAAGAAAACTTCCCTAATGTGTTGAAGGAAATAGACATGCAAGTCCAGGAAACACAGGGAGTCCCAAACAAGATGGATGCAGAGGCCCACTCTAAGACACATTATAATTAAAATGCCAAAGGTGGAAGATAAAGAGATAGTCTTAATTGCAGCAAGAGAATACCAGTTAGTTACCCACAGGGAGGTTCCCATAAGACTGTCACTAATTTCTCAAAAGAAACTTAGCAGGCTAGAAGGGACTGCCAAGACATATTCAAAGTCATGAAAATCAGGGACCTACCACCAAGATTGCTCTACCCTGCAAAGCTATCATTTAGAATTGAAGGGCAGATAAAGAGCTTCCCAGACAAGAAAAAACTAAAGGAGTTCATCACCACCAAACCATTATTATATGAAATGTTAAAAGGACTTATTTAGGAAGATCAAAACTATGAACAATAATATGGCAATGAATACATATCTATCAACAACTAAATCTAAAAAATAAACTAAGCAGATGAGAAGAACAGAGACAGAATCATGAATATGGAGAGCGTTTTGATGGTTGCCAGATGGGAGGGGATATGGGGGAATGGGTGAAGAGGTGAGGGGATTAAGTAGTACAAATTGGTAGTTACAGAATAGCCATGGGGATGTAAACTACAGTGTAGGGAATGGAGCAGCCAAAGAACTTATATGCATGACCCATGGACATGAACAATGGAGTGGTGGTTGCCTGAGCCAGTGGAGGGTGCTGGGTGAAAGGGAGTAAAGGGGAAAAAATTGGGACAACTGTAATAGCATAATCAATAAATTATAATTAAAGAATAAATAAATTTAAATATTAAATTATTTCAATTTAAACATTAACCCACCCAGAATGGAGAACTGTCTTAAAACTAGTCCCATAAAGAAATCATGAAATGAAAAAATGGTCTTAAGACAAACACAAGAATACCGCATAGCTGATGCTTCTCCTACTCCTGTAGGAGTCTGTTTTCCCTCATAATATGGCTGATGAAGATGACAAGCGTCAGAAAGTGGGCCAAAAATATTTTTTAAAGGATCAAGGAATCTATTTTAAATATATATTTTCATCTACTATGCTTAAAAGCATCAGTATAATTTCTTACTGCTCTATCAAAACACCCTCATTTTAAAACATAACTTCATGAAAAGAGAGAAAAGCTTTTTATATTAAAAATTCAAATAGACCATACTGACCCACGTGGCTAAACTGATTGGGCATTGCTCCACAAAGCGAAAGGCTATAGGTTCAATTCCCAGTCAAGGCACATGCCTGGGTTGTGGGTTCAGTCCTGGTGGGGGGGTGTATAAGAGGCAACCAATCGATGTTTCTCTCTCACTAGATGTTTCTATCCCTCTCTTTCTCCTTCTCTTTCTCTTTCTCTAAAATTTAAATAACTAACATCCTAAAAAATAGGTCAAATAGATCAGGAGAGTTAGCATGCTCCAAAAGCCTCTTGTTTACTTGGCTGTGCTCTTTCCAAATTTAGCGGCACTGTCTTCCATCTTCTGTAGTTAATTTCTAATTTTTGTTTTAAGCACAAGTATCCAGGAAAGTTAGATTTAGTTCCATCACCAGTGGATGATGACCAGCAAGATTACAGCTGATGTGGATAGGCAACCTCTGTAAGGACTTTACAGCTGAATTAAAAACAGATCTCCTTCCTATACTTACGAGGGGATAAAATGGTGACTTCTTGCTTCTTTCACAAAGCTATGAGTAGTTCATTTATGCACATAAATACAAAACCCTACATATATAGCCCTACTCTTTCCTTGCTTTGGTTATAGAAGACATGCACGATATTTCAATGCTCATGTGAAAAAGTAAAATTTCAGAATGTCACATTTGATTTTTCTGCTCTTTGATAGTTTTTCCCTGGATCTTAATTTTAAATGCTAATGGAAATTGATAAAAGTCAGTCTCTCTCTTGCTCTCTTTATTTATATTTATATATATATATATGAATATGTATATAAAAAAGAATGTGAAGATACTTTCATTTAAATTGCAAATATAATTCTATCCATCAAACTTCTTAGTAGTATTTAAAATATTTTGCGGTATTTATGATGATTGCAAACAGAAAACATAAAAATGTTTTTTTTATGGAAGATTCTGGAGCTTTTCTAATTGATTTAATGTTTACTAAGTTCCAAATATCTACATTTCACCTGCAGATTCATCTTTATAGAAACTCCTATGGATTTGGTATTCTAGAACTACCATTCCTGAGGCTGAAAAAGCAACAGAAATAAAATAAACAGAAAATAATTAAGATATATAACTATCCTGAGGTTTGTTTTTATGTTGAGTATGTTTGTAACCTATTGCTCTCAGACAAGACTTATGAAAATACATTGCGTTATGCAAGACTTTTGATATAGTTACAAGTTAATCTAAGTTTTAAAGATCTGAAACTTAGATTGATTTTGAGGAAGTCAATTGACTGTGAAGAAGACTGGATTTTCCCTGTCCAATGCAGATAAAGCGTCATGCTACAGCTTTGGCTTCCATTTTAAAGTGAAAAAAGGAAAGTGTTGTAAGGGACAGGAAGGATATTTCTTTGCCTGTTCTAATTTAAGACAGGCGAACAATTCTAAGGTGAGGACAAATCACAAATATACGTATGAAAAATAACGCTTTAAGTTTGGCTTATAATATGTAACCCTATGACCCAAAAAGTTTCGGTAGCACCGTGAAATGCTACACAGTGGCATTTCATTGTGAAAGAGTTCGGCTTTCCAATAGGTCCCTCACTTTATAGAACAGTTATTTCCGTAACATATGCTCTAGCCATATCTTAGCATGATAGATACATTCTTCTGTAATATGTTTCTTCAAATTCCGATAGGACCTTCTCACTAACATTAAAAGGAAGAACTTACAGTCAAGTGATTTTCCTCATCCTCATGTCCTGTACGATTGCGAGCTCTTCTTCTGCCATCAGAGATGCTAAGCAAGTCTCTTCCAAAAGGTTCAGAAAAACTTCTCATCATCTGTTGCATACTTTCTCGGTGGGCATTAAAAGAATCACTGTTGGAAATACATATAATCATGTAAGAATAAGAGTTGGAATTTAAGCGATAAGTAGGCAAATTCTACAAAGAGGTATTCTGAGGTAATATGTTTGTTAAAAGAGACAAAAGGACAATTGAGGAGAACAGAATTACCTCATAAAAACCTGCAAGTCATGAATACAATTTGTAGACAGTGGAATTAGCTTTTAAAGACCTGCTATTCATAAATACAAAACTGTTCTATTTCTTACTCACTGTAATTCACTTATGTATAATAATAAAAATACACCTTTACTTGCTCATTATAAAATATAAATGATAAACACAAAGTAACACATGTCTGTTAGCATACACTCGCACTGAGGGCAATGGCACAAAGACTGAAAAATTCTGCTCCCAGGTAGAGACCACCATGGGCAGTCAGCAACACAAATTCTAGTCAGCACTGATGAAGAACGCTGGCTTATTACTTATTTTTTAAATTACATTTATTGGGGAGACACTGGATGATAAAATTATGTTTCAAGTGTACAATAAATCATCTCTATATTGCATTGTGTTTACCACCCAAAGTTGAATCTCCCTTTTACTCTTTACTATAGCCCCCCACCCTCCTTTCCCTCCAGTAACCACGACACTGTTGTCTCTGAGTTTTCGTTTGTCTTGTTTGTTCATTTGCTGCTTTCAGTTTGTCCCACATATGAGTGAAATCACATGGTTCTTGACTTTTTCCATCTGACTGACTTTTTTTATTGTTCAATTACAGTTGTCCCAATTCCGCCCCAACCCCAACCCCCGGTTGCTTTCTTCTGCCTTCATCTGACTTATTTGCTTGGCATGGTACTCTCAAGATCTATCCGTATCGTCACAGATGACGGTATTTCATGTTTTCCTATGGCTCAGCAGTATGCCATTGCTTACATGCACCACCTCTTCTTCATGCAACCATCCACTGAAGGACACTTCAGTTATTTCCACACGCTGGCCACTGTAAGTAATGCTGCAGTGAACATAGAGGTACACATATCTCTATGAATTAAAGTTTTCAAAATGTTAGGGGACATACCAGAAGAGGGGCTGCTGTGCCATATGGTAACTAAATTGTTAATTTTTTTAAAAATATTTTTTAAAATTTATTTTTAGAGAGAGGGGAAAGGAGGGAGAAAGAGAGAAACATCAACGTGTGGTTGCCTCTTGCACACCCCCTACTGGGGACCTATCAGGAGTTCATTCATTTTCATTGCTAGGTCCATTGTATAACGTGTATATGATTATATCACAATAAAGTAACGAAACTGTGCCTAGGTTTTTACTATCATGAATAAAGCTTCTATGAACATTCATGAACTGGTCTTTGTGTGTACACAGTTTCCTTTCTCTTGAGTAAAATACCTGGGAGTGGGACTGCTGGGTTGCATGGTAAGAGTGTGTTTAATTTTATAAAACAGTGAACTGAGAGTTCCAGGTGTGCTACATTCATGCTGACACTTGGTATTGTCAGTCTTTTTAATTTTAGCCATTTCAGAGGTTTTGTAATGATATCTTATTGGGCTTTATTTTGTATTATTTGTCATTCATGTATCTTCTTGGATAAAAATGACTGTTCAATTAAAAAAACAGGTTATTTGTCTTATTAAGGATTTGTACTCTAGACATAAGATTTTTATCAGATATATATTTGTATTTTTTCCCAGTCTTGAACTTGCTTTTCAATTTTTTAAAAAATTATTTTTCAATTACAGTTGTCCTCATTTTCTCCCCATTACTCTCCCCTGCCCTACCCACTCCCACCTCCCTCATGTAATCCTCCCCCAATCCCTCTGACTTGTCCATGGGTCCTTTACACGTGTTTCTTGATGACCCTTCCTCTTCTTTCACCTGTTATCCCCCTCCCTGTGCCCCTCTGGTCACTGTCATTTTGTTCTTTATTTCCATGTGTCTGGTTCTATTTTGCTTATTTGTTTTGTTAATTAGGTTCCAGTTAAAGGTGAGATCATATGGTATTTGTCTTTCACCACCTGGCTTATTTCACTTAGCATAATGCTCTCCAGTTACACCCATGTTGTCATGGACCTCCTACAAAGGGTAGGAGCTCCTTTTTTTCTGCTGCACAGTATTCCACTGTACCTCAGTTTTTCGATCCACTCATTTACTGATGGGCACTTAGGCTGTTTCTAGCTCTTGGCTATTGTAAATTGTGCTGCTATAAAAATTGGGGTGCATAGGTTCTTTTGAATTGGTGTTTCAGGATTCTTAGGGTATAATCCCAGAAGTGGAGTTGCTGGGTCAAAGGGCAGTTCCACTTTTAGTTTTCTGAGGAAATTCCATAGTGTTTTCCACAGTGACTGCACCAGTCTGCATCTCCACCAACAGTGCAGTAGGGTTCCCTTTTCTCCACAACCTTGCTAGCAGTTGTTGTTTGTTGATTTGGTTATGATGGCCATTCTGACCAGTGTGAAGTGGTATCTCATTGTGCTGAGCATCCTTTCATACGTCTCTGGGCCCTCTGTATGTCTCCATTGGAGAAGTGTCCGTTCAGGTCCTTTGCCCATTTTTTAATTGGATTGTTTTCTTAACATCAACTTATTCAGCCATACAGCCATGAATTTTTGTTAGTTTTTTTGTGTTCATCAGACTACCTTTGTGCAGTAGTTACTTCTTAGTTTTCCGTATGTCTTTTCTTTCACCTTTGTTTCTCTAATTCCAAGTCCTTTTTTATATTTTATTTTTCAATTAAAATTCCCATTCAATATTATTTTGTTTTAGTTTCAGGTGCACAGCATGGTGGTTACACAGTCACATACTTCCCCTAAGATTTGAAACAAAAGAGAAACATTCATAGATAGAACAGACTGACGGTTACTAGGGGATTTGGAGGTTGGGTGGAAAATGGGAAGGAATTAAGAAGTACAATTTGGTAATTACAAACAGTCACAGTGATGTAAAGTACAGCATTGGGAATATAGTCGATAATACTGTAAAATCTATGTACAGTGCCAGGTGAGAACCAATTCCAGTTCTCATAACATTTTACATATCTTTATAAGCTGTATTTGATTATTTTTAGAATATGAATAGGTAGAGCTTAAAAGTAAAGAATTGTAAGAGGAAGGTAGAAGTAGACAATCTAAGAGGAGGAAGATAAAAGAGTAATTTATGTTGACTATTCTATTGTACCTTCTTTGATTTCCCATCTGAAAAGTTAAAAGGTTTCCATTTTTATTTTATATCTTCTAATATAGGACATTTAACTGTAGTATTTTTTACAAAATGTTCTGATATAATTCAACTAAATTTCAGTTAAGAATACTATAAACTTGATTACTTAGTCTGCTAGACTGATGAACTCACCATATGCATGTATGTTAGACAGCTTCTAAAATGACCCCTAATGATGTCCCCTCACTAGTGTTCATGCCCTCACACAGTCTCCTGCCCTTAAGTATGGGCTGGACTTACTGGGTTGCTTCTAATAGAATACAACAGAAGTGATGGGGTATCACTTCCAAAGTTAGGTTTTTAAAAAGACTGTGGCTGCTGCTTGGGTGTTCTCTCAGTGGGATGGCTTACTCTTGCAGAAGCAGCTGTCTCTTGTGAGGCAGCCCTGTGGAGAGGCCCACGCAAACAGCTTAGAAGCTGAGTTTTGAGAGCAGCCAGCAACCACGTGAAAGAACTTGGAAGTGTATTCTACACCAGTCAAGCCTTGAGATGACCACAGCCTTGACTCACCTTGTTTGCAGCTTCCTAAGTAACTGTAACTCAGAACCACCCAGGTGAGCTGCTTCTGAATTCCTGAGCGACAGGAATTATGACATAATAAGTATTTGTTTCAAGCTAGGTTAAGCAGCAATAGATCGCTAATACATGTTACATCCCAAAGAGCAGTGCACAGCACATGTAAAACTCCCTTCATTCTAAGTGTTCTATTTCGTTGGTTTCACCTAAAGACTGGAAGAGAAATAAATACAAATCTATAAAAATAAGTAGTTTACCAGTAGGTCTGTTTCTGCATCTTAAGAAAATGTTCTACAGATTTTTCACAAAATTTTAGACTACATTTGGGATCCACTGAATTAAAAGATAAGATTCTCAGGCATAAAACAAACCTCATTTGAGGGTGGGGCTCTCAGGCAGACTCAGTCTCACTCTAGAGCAGCTGAAAGTGAGGTACAAGAAGGCCATGGAACTGTTGACCAGGACACACAGGTTTCATGTATTAAAACACGTGGGCCAGAAAAGAACCAACCCTGGTGTAAATGAGCACATCACACCCTCCTAATCGAGAGTCACTGAGGAAGAAGTTCAGAACTGCAGGTATTTGTCGTGATGGAGGTGCTTCTCTCTCGTAGCATGCACCCAGCTGAGTGGAAACTCTATTTAAGAATGGGAAAGGACCCCCCCCCACCCCGCCAGCTGATGGAGAGATGATGTGATAGGCAGGAAAATTCAATAAACATTTTTACGCATACTGTGTGTTAAGCACAGAGGCTGATTACAGGTCTGGAGGAATTTAGAATCTGACAGAGAAGTGAGACTTACATGTTTTAAAATTAAGGTTATAAAACTTGGACATTGTAGTTTACTATTGCTTCTGTGACAAATTACCACAAATTTAGTAACTTCAAACAACACAAATTATTTTGTGGAGGTCAGAAGCCCAGAATGCGTATTTCTGGGCAAGAGTCGAGGTGTTGGCAGGGCCTTGTTTCTTATAGCAGGGGACAGACTGTGTCCTTGCCCTTCACAGCTTCTAGAAAATGCCTGTGCTCCTTGGCTTGCAGTCCCTTTCTCCACTTTCATGGCCAGCAGCATAGTGTCTTCAAATCTCTCACCGGTTCTTTCATATTTAAAGGACCCTCCTTGTAAATGGAGCCCACCTAAATAATCCAGGTTACTCTCCTATATTAAGGTTAGCTGATTGACGACCTTAATTTCATCTGTAACTTTAATTCCCCCTTGCCATGTAAAATAATGTTTTAAATGGTTCTAAGGATTAGGACATGGACATCTTTAGAGGGTCCATTATTCTGCCTATCACGGATAGATTCCTAAAATCACATTATGTGAAATAATTCCAACCCTTCCTGCCTGTCTACATAAGATAGTCGTAGAAGATTGAAATGCTATGCAATACAGCCTATGATTAACCTGGCACAAGCAGCTGAATGGGATTTCTATGGCTGATGATTAAGACAGTAATAAAGAACATGAACCTGGGTCAGGATAAGGCAAAAGGGATTCTGAAAGCATCAGCTCCTGAAGAAGTATCCACCCCAATGGCAGCATACTCTCTGCACTAAAGGCCTGATTTGTAACTGTTTTTTCCTGTTATAATTCAAAGGGGCTTTTGAGGTATTTATGAAACCAGTAAATGATTGCAAAGTTAAAAATAAGAATTTACGGACTCTATAACAATAAAAACAACTTTGTTCCTAATGTAGCAAAGAAGCTTCTAGTATACATCCCTGACCCCTCCCCCAAGCCCTTTCCTGATACTGTCTCCTCTCCTTTATCACTGAAAATAGTCTGTCATTTATACTTGTGTCCTTTACTTCCTTGTAGTTCATTCACTTTATTTCTTTACAAGTCCTTTTTCCTTCCTTTCACCTCTGAATTAAAACTCCCCAAATCACCCTAACTTTCCAATTACTGAAACCCAAAGTTTCATTCCTAATCCTTGAATTCTCTGCAGCATTACTAACGTGAGGAACAATACACTATTCTGAGCCTTGTTTTATAAATTTCTCCTCTAAAGTCTCCTTTAATAGTTCAGTTTCCTTCTTGTCCTTGGCACTGCTTCCTGGTTCCACAGACACAGTACTGCTGTTTCAAAATCTTGGTACCCTTAGCCTTGGGCGGGCGAGCAGGGCCAGAACTGCCTGCAGCAGCCCGTGGTCATTCCCCGCCTCTCAGTCTCTCCTTCTTGTACTCCAAGGTGCTTTGCAAATATTTTTAAATTGTGAATGGCCTTAGAATGTTGAAAAGCACTGCCTGCTAAAAACATACTTTCTCTGGACTTCTTTCCCTGCCTTCTGTGGACTATTTCCTCTAATTTGAACATACTTAAAAATCACTAGAGTACTTAATAAAATGCAGATTCCTGAGGCATACACCCAGGGATTTTTGGTTCAGCACATCTGGAGCATAAACCAGTAGTGAGGATTTTAACAAGCATTTGAAGTAAACCTAATGCAGATGTTTCAAGGATAAACACTAATGAATAAACACTAATCTACTCTCCTCAACCATTTTATCCGGAACCTCTACTTCAATTTCTGCTTGTTCGGATGCAAACAGTATCCATTTATTGAACAAATGTTTACTGAACAGCTATGGAAAGAACACTGTGCAGTGGAAATACAGCCCTGACTTTTGGAGGGCCACCGATTTTCGACTTCCTCTTGGCCAGAAAGTTGTAATACTTGCTAAAGTATTCAGAGTGTAAATACAAATAATGATAGACTGATTATTGAATAGTTGCCTATTTCTATCCCAATAAGTCTTTAAACCTAACATTTCTAACACTGCCTTTTTCCCCAGACAGCTTTTCCTCTTTGTATCTCCGTCTTCATTACAAGGACAGCTAGGTGAAAAAGGTGAAGGGGTTAAGGGAAAAAACCTTGTAGACACAAAAAGCTCACAGAGGGAAAGGGGGATGGGGGAGGCAGAAGAAGGTAAAGGCAGGGGATAAATGGTGATGGAAGGACATTTGACTTGGGGTGGTAAACACACAATACAATATACTAATGAAGTGTTATAGAATTGTACACCCGAAACCTATGTAAATTTATTAACTAATAAATTCAATAAATACAATTTTTTAAAAAGGCTTGTAATATACAGCTGCAAACAACTGAACAAAAATTCTTGTATAAATGCTTATAAATGTACAGAAAAAAATCCCAGGAGGCTATACAGCACCCTGATCAGAGTGGCTGTATTCTGGGAGAGTCACTAGGTACTTGAGGGCCGAAGGTGGAAGTCCTTTTTTTTTTTTACCTTATTTTGTTGAAATATAGCACATACAGAGAAATGCACAGATAATGTGTACAGCTCAAAGAGCTCCCTCCATCTTAAACATTTTTAAATGTACGGTTTGGTGGTATTAAATATATATTTACATTGGTGTGAGGAGGGAGTCTTTTAACCATGTAGTCTTCTGTACCTTTTGAGTTTTTTTATTACATATTCCAAAAATATACTTTTGAAAATGTAAAGTACCTTGGTACTTCATAAAATAAGGTATTGTCAGATTTTGGATGTTACTGAATTTTAAATAACTTTTCATTTTTTATTTTATTGATTATGCTATTATAGTAATTCCATTTTTTTCCCCTTTGCTCCTTTTGCCCATACCCCACTTCCTTCTGGCAGTGCCCACCCTTAGTTCATGTCCATGGGTCATGCACATAAGTTCGTTGGCTTTTCTGTTTCCTATACTATTCTTAGCACCCCCCTGTCTATTTTGTACCTACCAATTACACTTCTTAATTCCTGTACCTTTTGCCCTGATTCTCTCCCTTTCCCCTCCCTGCTGATAACCCTGCATGTGATCTCCATACCTATAATTCTGTTCCTGTTTTAGTTGTTTGCTTAGTTTTTGTTTTTTTATATTCAGTTGTTGATAGTTGTAAGTTTGTTGTCATTTTACTGTTCATAGTTTTGATCTTCTTTTTCTTAAATAAGTCTCTATAACATTTCATAGAATAAGGGCTTGGTGATGATGAACTCCTTCAGCTTTACTTTGGGAAGCACTTTATCTGCCCTTCAACTCGAAATTATAGCTTTGAAGGATAGAGTAATCTTGGTTGTAGGTCCTTGCTTTTCATCACTTTGAATACTTCATGCCAGCCCCTTCTTGCCTGCAAAGTTTCTTTGAGAAATCAGCTGATAGTCTAAATGGGAACTCCTTTGTAGGTAATGCTCTGCTTTCCTCTTGCTGCTTTTAAGATTTTCTCTTTTTTTCTTTTACCTTTGGCATTTTAATTATGATGTGTCTTGGCGTGGTCCTCTTTGGGTTCAACTTGCTTGGGACTCTCTGTGCTTCCTGGACTTGTATGTCTATTTCCTTCACCAAATTAGGGAAGTTTTCTTTCATTATTTTTTTTTCAAATAAGTTCTCAATTTCTTGCTCTTCCTCTTCTCCTTCTGGCATCCCTATAATTTGGATGTTGGCACTTTTTGAGATGTCCCAAAGTCTTCTTTTTTCTGATTTTTTTGAATCCTTGTTTCTTCATCCTGTATTGCTTATTTCTTCCTTATCTTCCGAATCATTGATTTGAACCCCAGTTTCCTTCCCTTCACTGTTGGTTCCCTGTGGATTTTTCTTTATTTCATGTATTGTAGCTTCATTTCTTCCCTTATGCATTTGCTGTACTCAATGAGTTCTCTGAGCATCGTTATCACTGATGTTTTGACAGGTTATCACTTGCATCTGACAGGTTGGCTATCTCCATTTCACTTAGTTCTTTTTCTGGAGCTTTGATCTTTTATTTGGACCATATTTCTGTCTCCTCAACTTGGCAGCCTCCCTGTTTGTTTCTGTGTACTAGGTAGAGCTGCTTTGACTCCTTGTCTTGGCACACTTATTACATTGTAAGAAGTGCAACCTTGGGTATCACCCAGGGTGTGGCTACCTGCTTTGTCACTTTGTGGTGCTGTATGGGCAGGAGAAGCTGCAGAGGGAACCATGCTTCTTATTTGGAGCTTGTCCTGTTTCCAGTCACCTTGCCCACTCCCCATATGTGACTGGTGCCCCACTAGCTGTTGCCCTGGTGGAGGTTCCCAGAGTTAGCGGGCTTGGATATGCTCCAGGAAAGTGGGGGCCCTTTGAACGGACTCTCCTGAGAGACTGGCAGTCTCTTCCCCTATCCCAACACACACTGGCTTTTTACAGCCAGAAATTATGAGGCTTTATTTCCTGGTGCTGGAATCCCGGGCTGTGCAGTCTGGCCTGGGGCTGGGATTGCTCGCTCCCCATGTGTCCCTCCCAGTTTTTATCTACCACGTGTGAATTTAAGACTGCCCATTCCACTGGCCACTGCTGCCTGGCCACCACCACACCAGGTCCTCTCCCCGGCCCCCCATCTCTGCTCCTCTGACCCGTCCGGATGAATATTTCTTCTTTAAATCCTTGGTTGTGGGACTTCCATACAGTTTGATTATCTGGCAATTCTGGCTGTTTTATGTTTTGAGGTTGGTTGGGATCCTTCTTATGGCTGTGCAATGAGGTGAAGCATGTCTATGTATGCCTCCATCTTGGCCAGAAGTCTGCACCTCATTTTTTAAAGTCTTAATAGTGCATGTATAAATATGGGAAGTTAAAATGGAAAAAAAATCCTGTAATTCCAAATCAAATGCATATGTTCAGTCCAGGCTGTAAAAATTTTTTTCTTTTATAATAGTAATAAAGATTATTTTGTGGCAACTCTCACTAAAATGCTATTAAAAATGATGCCTATTTATCTCAGTGAAACTGTAACATATGTTAGCTTGTCGAATTTTGGTATTCATGGTAAGACGCTACTAAGTTTTGTTTTGATAAATTTCATATTTCCCAGCTATTATTAATTAGGCATTAGTTAAAATATGCTAAGGCAGATACTGTCCTCTAAAAACACTAAGTAGTTCTGAGGCTTTATTGCCTTAAGTAAACTTTAACATAATTACTGAAAATTGAATGGAGAAATTTGTTATGTAGAATGCTTCAAATGATTAAGCTGATTTTATCAATCGTGTAAAGGTGTTTTAAGTTATGTAAAAGATTTTTTTTGAAACTACTGAGGTCAACTAAATTAGATTGCTGCTTTGCAGTTCAGAAACATAGTTATCTCAGCAGTGAAGTTTTCCTAAAAATAAAGGACAAGATGTTAACAGTTCAGCAATCATAATCTAGGCTTTTACTCAGAAAGCTGTGCCATTTCCTAGGTACATTTGAAGATATTACAAAGCATTAAAACAAAATAAATAAATAAATAAAAGGATGAGCATTCACTAAATAAATCTCATAAGGAAGCTATATATGAGTGTCTCCAGACTATCTTGTTCTACAGATCTCTTTATTCTTGTGTAATACCAACTGTTTTAAGGAAACTGTCAAGTAGAAAAAGAAATGTAGTTATGAAACACCGAAATAACTAGCAGGAGCTCTGCATGCTAGACGGGTATGACAACATCCAACCACCTCTGCATTAGGACCACTGCTGGTGGTTGACCAATCCATATCTAAAATTTTTTAACACAGCAGTACTCTCACTCCTCCATTTGCACTCCTGCCACAGTGCTTTTGTGTTTTTTATCCACGTGGGGACACCACTCTGACACTCTCCAGCCTCCTTCCTGCTGACTGGAAGATTTCAGGGAGAGCCATCGAAGGAAAGAGTCTGCCAGTGACTGCAGACTAAGGGTGCTCTCAGTGTCAGGGAGCAGAAACATTTCAACAGGAGTGCAGAAAGTAAATCATTCTTAACCGAATTACTACTGGTTAAGTAGTAACTTAACCAGTTACTACTGGGTCAGAATGAAGGGACTCTTCGGTTGAATGCTGGGTATTAACTGGAGAAACATAGTTGTATTAAATTCAGTTAGGAAATAAAGACACAAGAGCATTCGGTTTATTTAGATATTATATTTTATATCCTTTTCAATGAGAAATATACTCTAACATATTAAGGAAGAAACAAGTACAGATATTATACATGCAATGCATAAAAATACAGATAAATTCATTTTCCATGAATTCTTGTGGGATTTTTGGTTTTGGATTTTTGAATTATTGATAGAAGTGTCAGGTACCAAAAATTTAACAGACTACCATTCCTGGATTTTCTACCTGTTAATAATTTAAGAATCACTCCTGTAGCTGAATCACAGGTAACTTGCAATATGGGGATATCGCACAACTTTAAAAAATTAAATGGGTCAATGCCTACAATGAGCAGCTCATGTTTTAGGGCACTTCTAGAAGACAGGACGTTGTTTTATGTTGTTCTAAGTCACGTTCTGAAGATCAAAATTTACTTTAAAATTAAGGAATCAGAATTTGGTGTATCTCCCTACCTTTTACATAAAAAAAAAGTTTCTAGCAGTTCTAAGACCCTAAGTGAGTTGTCTGAGAAACAGTTTCTAATTCCTACCTCTAAAACTAGATTATTCCAAAGTATTTCATATCTCAATGATAGTGTCAGATGACACCATGCAATTGGATTTTTGTTAATTTTGTTTGATGTGATTTTGTATTGTGGTTATGTAAGATGATAACCGTATCTTTCACAGATAGATGTATTTGGAAATACATAGGGACACATGGGTGAGATGACAAAAAGTCTGGAATTTGCTTTTAAAACACTTTGGAGATAGCAGCAGTTATAGAGATGAATTAGCGGGTGTAGATTTTGAAATTCTGGATATTTAGTACACAGTATTGATATAACTATACTTTTGTAGTATATCTTTACAATTTGTATCATAAAAATATCTTTAAAGAATAAAAAAGAAATAGAACTATGGAGAATTAAAGGAAATCATAACCACCTGAGATATTTTAATTTTCTACTTACTGATCTTAGAGCAAGAGAGAGGAAGGGAAGGAGGGGGAAAGAGAGAGAGAGATGGGGGGGCGGGGGAGAGACAGCTGTTTGTCGTTCCCTTTCTTGATGCTGCCATCGGTTGCTTCTTCTGCGTGCCCCGACTGGAGAGAAAACCTGCAACACTGGTGTACCGGCAGGACACTCTAACCAGCCGAGCTACGGTGCCAGGGCCCACATGATATTTTAAAACGAACCATTCAAAAGAAAGTCCTTTTGCTTAGAGCTCTATAGTCACTGGATATTTAGAGCTTAGAGCATGGATACAAGGATGGAGATTAAAATACTGAAATGTTCATTCTTATTAATATGCAGTTACTCAAGAAAACCAGCTAACCTTCCTTTAGATATGTGGATGAGATTCAACTGCAATGAAGACAGATACTTGAGGGAGTACTAGATTTTGTACTATGGATAAATGAGTATTAAACAGCTATTATTTTCCCATAGAAACATAAAATTTAGTGAGATTTATTTTTCCAATTGCATTACAACTGGGCCAGAAATTCTGCCTCTAAATGTGGTCAATTTAAAATGTTGCCCAGGTTTCTCTTTATTTGAACAGGAGTAGGTATACTGTATGTAGGGCAAATGCTAAAAAAAAAAATCTTTATTTTTTGAGTGACAGGAACAAAAGGCGGCCTGTAGGAAAACGCATTAATATAAAAGTGAGCTTACAGCCTGGCTTTGCACCTGTCCAAGCGGTTCAGGAAGAAATCTGGCTGGATGGACCCTTAAGTAACTTCAACTCCTGTCTACCTAGAACAGCAACAGCTTGGAGAAAAGACTTTATGATTTCTCTTGTTCTAGCCTGAATTCTTTTTTACCAAAGCCAAAAATCTCTTGTAGTAAACAGTTGTTTTATATGTTTTTAATTTAACTTAATACAGAGTTTATTGGGGGAGAAGTTAATCATTTTATATGTTTCTGTTTATTCATATTGTTCTCTTTTGTAAATTAGTGTTTCATTCTTCCAAGAAAAATTTACTGATACTATTATGATGGCCACACTACCTTTTCCAAGACCAGTGACACAAACCATAACCACACATGACATTTGGTACTAAATATAGTTTTTCTACTCCATGTTATTAACCCATGACAAGCTAGGAAAAATTAATTATTGTTCCCTCCCCCCACAAAAAATTTTAACTCTTAAATTGATTCTGGGTCTCTTAGGAATTTCAACATAAAAATTTTTTAAGGGCTGGTATAGTTTCACTTCAGAATAAGTCCTATTTTTAAGACTCAAATCTGTATAGACGTATGTATATATCCACATGCACAGATAATTTGGGCGGGGACAGCTTACAATTTCATTTGGCCTGTACAAGAATATAGATGTTTACACTTGTAAGTAAAAACCACCACATTGCTTATTACATAAGGGGCTCAGATGGACAGGGCAGTCCCATTCATCAGAGAAAACTCCTTCCTTCCACTCAACTATCAGTAGTGCAGCAAAAGCTTAGCCAGCAGATTGTTAAGGTTCTCTTGATCCTAACGAAATGCTCCCTAGTTTCAAATGAGCTGTATGGGTCCATAAAGAAAATGCCTCTGGTGATTCAAGTTTTGAAGCTAGAAATAACACATATAAGATTCCTAATAAAATCTTGAGGGCACGGGCCATAACTTCTATAAATATATGCTAGAATCCAGAGGGCTGAGCATATGGTAGAAACCTAAGTAATACTTGAAGAATGAATTACATTGCTATAGGCAATTCCATTTTCCCAATGATTAGAAGCACAGTTTAAAATAAACCTTTGATGCAAAGTGAGCTGTAAGAACGACTATGGCCGCCCTCCCATCCTGCAAGTATCCCCTACCTTTGTGTGGATATTTATAATGTTTATTGATAGAACTAAGCATTATGATATGATTAGATGCCATCCAATGGCTTTCCTTGACCCACCAACTATGTCATCAGTATGTTGTGGTCCTTTATTACCCAAAACCTGCCCCAAATAAAATCTACCTTAGAAATCCTTTCAGTTCAAGGTTTATAGTGCTTCATTCTATCATATATGATCATCTGAAATATGCAAAGTTCATTTATAAGAAATATCTATATAAAAGTATTTCAAAGAACAAATTTTTAAGTGGTAACACTCACAGTAGCTATTAGGAGTCTCAGCATAAAAGGGATCCTGAAAATCAAAACTTTAAATTTTAGCTGAGTACTCTCAAGCTAACTTTATTAAGTGATTATAATTAGAATACTAATTAGCACCAAACTAAATCATCTTAATGGAGACCCTACATCAAACTATGTAGGTGTCTGAAAACAAATATGTAAGTAACCTCAAACATTATTTACAAAAACTTATCTAATAGAGTAATTTTGTCTTATTTTCTGCTATGACAACATTCTCAATCAAGAAAATATCAGTCAATACCTTCCTTGTACATGGAATACAGTTACTTTCAACTCAGTCTGTGAATATGCCAAAGAAGTGTTCTCCAATTACCTCCAAAGTGCAAAATAAGTAAAATTTAAAAAAAATTAAATAGCGATTAGAGAAACAAGTTTTAGCTTATGGAAAAAGCGACCTCCTATTAATACATGCAGTTCTTTGACCAAGACACATAACGATTTATGATTAAAAATAAGGCTGATACATATGTCAACCTGCTTCTGAGCCTTTAACATCTAATAGCTTGTTAAGTGGCAACATAGGTATTCTTTGTAGACTTATACGATCAGAATTCCACGTCTGTAGCTCAGAAGACTCATGTTTCTGTACAAAGTAGAAATTTATAGGTTGTACTAGATATATGTAAACTTTTATAGTAAATAATCAACTCTTTTAGGGGTTAGGATAGATACCAAAATCACTTTAACCTCAAATTAATTTTCTTGCCTATACATACGTACTTTTACTTCTAACAGGAGGGGAAAGTAGTATTCTTGAGTGAAAATTGCAAGCCAGGAAGTACCAGGGCTTTTTTTTAGCCTTTGTATTCTTAACCAAATTACAAGTATTATTTATTTACAAGGTATATATAAAGGTATGCCGTGAGTCAATTTTCACTGAAATAACTTCAGCTCAGAAACATAAAAAGATACCAATATAAAAAGCCCCAAATATATAATAAAATCAACTTTAAAGTATCACTTTTAAAGTTTCTCTTTAATTTTCTGATGAAATATTTAATATATGTTATTATGTGAAGGTAAACATTTAAAAGGCATATATTTGAATTCAAAACCACAGTTTGTTTTTTCACTCAGATATTTTAAGCATTTGACAATTTGACCACAGTATTTCAGCAGTCTCAAATTATTTAATAATTCTAATGTTACATCTAAGAAGTATATATTTTTATCTCACTTTTGAATAATTAGTAAAGTAATATAGTATTACTTATATTGATATCCTTGATTCTGAACTGATGGGTTATTTAGAAAATGGTTGTGTTCGAATTAGAAAGTGCTAACATCCACAGTGGCATCTGTTGAATGCAAATAATCACTTTCAGCAATAAACAGCAGATTAACTAGAAGACAGAAAGTAAATGACACCAGATTATTATTGCACAATATTTATTAAATACTTTCTACATGTAAGACATTAAACTACCCACTACGGAGCCCAATGACCAGATACATAATGTCAGCAATAGGAACAATGTTTGTATAAGAGATGGGGTGAATTCCTTATGCTGGACTTAAGTAATGTAAAATCATTTTGTTTGAGGTTGGGGTGCAAGGGGTACGTCAAATGATATCACTTGAAATAACTATAAACTCACCTTCTTTTTCTCTCTAACCTCCCCAAAGTATGTTTACTCTCTATATCATTAATTGTGGAGCAACGAAATTATAACCATGAATCAGTTTTATAAAGTTAATGACAATAATTGTAACCTAAGTTTTTATGAGATAGCTCCCTATACTTGAAGAAGGCTAGAGAGAGTGATGACTGAAAGACCCACGGCCAACTGCTGGCCCTGCCCAAGCTGAGCCCAGGGGAAGAGTGTGCCTACTATTTGTGGTCTGTTACTATTTCTGACCCTGACTCTTGGGTTCATTGCCTTTGCCCAAAAAGAGTCACTCAAGAGTTTAAATTACACTTTTGCTAGACATTTTAAAGAAGGTACTAATTATACATTCACAGTTCAGTTAAGGCCATTGTTCTTTTTGATACAATCAAAAACATAAAACAGAAAAGTTGTCTATCATAATCTTCTTAAAGCATAGTACTGACGTCACAATTACATAAGAACCACGCCTACAGCTCAACTAATCTATGGATATATTTAGTCCCTACTCTCAGAGGCTTTTAAAAGAGCAAATCATAACACAAAATTTGAAATTTGTTAAAATGACACATTGATTGTAAATGTCCCAATGGATTGTAATTAAGTGAACTAAAACAGCATAATTACTTTGCCTGAGTCCATATATACTTTAATTACAATGAATAACCTTTAGAATAAAATATTAATAATTTTCTTATTAACAATTTTATCTATTCTACTTTTAATTATTCTTTCAATTATTACCCTGGTGTTATTTGGTTTTAAAATAGTACTGACACTTTTAAGTCAGTATTTTCCTTAAAAAAATTTATGTAGTAAGTTGTTAACATTTTAACCTTAAAAAAAACAATCCCTAAATTGCCTAGAGAGAGAATTTAAGCGATCAAATTAAATTAGGACACCTAGTCAAAATTCAAACTGGCAAAACATTTGGGCAAAAGTATCACAAATCTTTCTGTCTTAAGAGATGTCACTAGATTATTACTTTTATATAATCGCCAAAGGAGGAATTAAAAATAAACAAACCAGAAATCTAGATTACTTGTTTTGTAATTAATTAACTTCTGAGTATCAACTTCCTAAGTCATCACACTATTTCTTTCACTTGGAACCGTTCACAGGGTTGGCACTTGTTACCTGAGGTCTTAAATGCACCCTCTCCCTGCTTCGCTGACCTATTTGTACTTCTGACAGAAAGCAGAGTCCCTTCCCAAACAAGGCTAGCTTTGTAACAGAGCAAGGAAAGAAAACAAACACCGCACATAGCAACTTCCAAGCCCTTGGAGGTGAGAGACAGCACAGTTCTCCAACTCTATTGTGCTTGCATACAGACTTATAATATTAAAAATGCCGTTTTAAAAACTTTTCCCTTTACAAAGAATTGTAATCCTAAAGGACATTCCTCTCCCCTCATTTGGAACTAAAACAGGTGTGGAAAGGATCCTGTGAGCATGCAAAATTCTCACCAGAAGTTTCACCGAGGTGGCAGTTACCGTCACCTGCAAAGTCCTTGCAGCTGCGAAGGCGTCACTCAGAAGGCGGAAAGCAAAGGGTGGGGGGGCGCGTGAGGTCTGGCCAAGTTGAGAGCAGCTTGAGGGGACAGGGGAGGGCTGCTCGGGTGGGGGGCTGGGCAGGGGAGGGCTGCTCGGACCTCTCCTCACGCGCCCCCAATCCCTCTCGTCCCCTCTGCCATGTCCCCAAGTCCTTTCCCATCCCGCCCCCCAAATCCTTCTCATTTCACCCCAGGGCCTCAAACCCTCCTGCTTCACTGAGCCCCCAAATCCTCCTCTCCCTTCTCTCACACACCCCTAGTCTTCTCCTCTTCTCACTCCCCAAGCCCTCCTTTTCCTCAAGCTGCCTCCTGGAACCCTCCGAAAAACCTCTCGCTCTCTAAAACTCGCTTTCCCCTTAAAATAGCTCCCCTCAAAAATCCCTGAATTCCCACGCAATCGCGGGCTACGGGGCCCTGACACTCACGAGAAGAAGGGATCATCCTCAAAACCGCTGCTCAGCATCCTGAACATCACGGCTCCGGCTCAGCGGCGGCGGACGCGGACAGATTGGAAACGGTGTAACTCGCCGCAGCCGAGGCTGGAGCGCCTGCCCGCTAGCCCCGCAAGATCCTGGCTTCTCTCTGGGCCGCGAAGGCGGTGCCCGCCGGGAAAGGCGGAGCGTGACGCAGATCTGCTTTCCCATTCGCTGGTTTCCTTACGTCACAACGATGAGGCGGGGACAAGAGCCGCTGCCATGACAACTCAAATCAACAAGCAGGTGGGACTTGGGCCCGGCGCCAGCCAGGCATCCCTGTTTCAGCCCCCTCCGGGGTGAGATAGCATGTGCTCCGGCCTGCAGGAACCCGAAAATTAGACCGCCCTCCCTGTGACCTTGGGTGAATCGCCCTCCGCCTGGAACCTCCAAGTCTCTTCAGGAAAGTGGAGATGGGTCAACATTTGGGGTTGGTAGTATCCTAGCACCCATTCACTCGCCAAGTTTTGTAATCCACTGGAGAGCGTCTTATATCAGGAATATTGTCTATGGTAGTTGGTCAAAGCTGTGCGCAAATAATGAGGAAAATGTGCAAAAAGTTTTTTAGTATAGTTAGTAAATAGCGTACTGAGTGCTTGAAGGAAATGGCTGATGGCATCTGTCCGAGTTCGACAAACTTACTTGCCTTTTGTAAGTCTAAAACGCAGAGCAGTATACCCCAAAGCGGGAAATGCTTAAGTTATAGGCACACACAGTATTTAACAGTAAGATGAGAAAACTGTTTTCTTGTCGGTCCTCTTTGCAGTCTCTATTATTCAGGGGTGTCCAACCTTTTGGCATCTCTGGGCCACCCTGGAAGAAGAAGAGTTGTTTTGGGCCACACATCAAATACATTGCGACACATAATCCCCCCCAAAAAAACCTCATAATGTTTCGAGTAAATTTATGATTTTGTATTGGGCTGCATTCACAGTCATCCTGGGCTGCATGTGGCCCCAGGGGTCACAGGTCGAACACCCCTGTAAGTCTATTTCAAGGAGCAAGTCTCACTATGCTGGCTGGCATGTCCTCAACACTTCTTCACCATTCTTTAACCTAGCAGAGCAGGATTCAGGCACAAGGCTTGCAGCAAGCAACCCTAACCAACTCAAATTCCATTACTGTACACTTTTTGTTTTAATTATATGTGAGTCCTCTTTTTATGGCAAGTGAAACTTGTTTTAAATTCAAAACACACATTAATAACTAGTCTTCAAAAATTTAAGTGAAAAGTGAGCTAACTTAAAGAAACAGTGCAGGTGGAATTTGAGCATGGGGGCAGAGAGATCACGACAATGGTGCTCACTGAGTTCTGTGAAGCACGGTCCTGCGGGCTTCCAGGAAACTAGAGGCAGGTGGAGGAGAAGAGAGGACATTAAAGAAAGAATGGTAATACTGTAAGAAGAGACAAAATGCACCTTGGACGTCCACCTCTAATTCATTGTACTCCCCAACCTCTGTAGGGTGCTGTTCTGTGGAGACAGAGGGTCATCCGCAGCTCCACGGGGCTTCCTGGGATGGAGCCAGAGAGTGGCAGTCAGCCAGCGTGAAGAAGCGTGCAGGGCCTGATTTGGAGGTGGCAGCAGCACTTAGGGGTTATTTTGGGACCTGGAAATTTAATCCTTTGGACTTTTTACCTCTCCACTGTTTGCCAAGTTCTCCAGTAGCCTCCTTTTTCTGAGACTGGTGGCATGAGGTAGGGCAAACTCCACAGCCCAAGGGAAGATAGTATAGCTCTTCCAGGGAAGAGGATATTTTCTTCTCTGACCTCAGAAGGAAGCTCAGGAAGCACATACATGTTACGAAATTTCTAAATTAGTTTCAAGAAAAAAAATTGTTTTAGAAGACCTGAATTATTTTCTCTTTAAAATACTACAACCCAAGATGTTAAAGAGGCTACATGTGGGAAAAAAACAAACAAGATGGGGTAAGTTATTGGTGATCATGACAACATTAAAATACAATGGAACCTTGGTCCTTGAACTTAATTCTTACTGGAAAACTGTTTGAGAAGTGATTTGTTCAAAAACCAAATCTCCTTTGTTTGGCACCTGAGAGACCTGTGAGTGATCCTACAGGTATCAGCATGAAAGGGTTGTCAGGTAGAGAATTGAGACCTGAAGTTTTGTTGAACAACAGAGACATTTTTTCCATGAACAACTTGGTCGAGAACCAAATTGAGAACCAAGACAGTCGAGAACCAAGGTTTGACTATAGTTCTGGATTAAGGTCAAGTAAAGCAACTTGTGAGAACATTTCCCCTATTGTTCCCACAAGGATTTATCTTAGAATCACATCGTTGAAACTTGAAAGCTTTAGTGGTGCATGTTAATCAGGGAGTTACCTGGAGCTTTTAGAAGCAGTTTGGTCTAATGGCAAATGTTTAAAAAAAAAGTTAGCGGAGGAAATGGCGTTGAAGCTGAAGAGACCTCATCCATTTCAGATGTGATGGTGAGGAAATGGGAGATAACAGAAGGGGTCAGTTGGAAGAGATGAATACCCAAGCAGGGAAGAATAGAGATGCAGAGCAAGACCAAAGGGGAGGGTCCTGGACTTGTCTGTACATAGAGACACAGTAGCTAGTATTTATTGAATATGTGCCAGGCACTGTTGTAGGCACTTCGTGCACATTAAGTCATTGGACCTTCAAAAGACTTTTATGGAGTAGGGATGGTTTTTATCCCCATTTATAGATGATGCAACTGAGACACAGAAGGGCCAAGTAAATTGCCACAGTTCACACAGCTAGCGATGGGACTGGGCTGGCTGCCTGGAGTTCTGCCTCGTGTGGGCTGCTTGCATGGAATGTGGATGATGGGCCACACTTGGAGATTCAGCATAAAAGCAGCTAATCATTTCTCAGAACCATGCTGACAAACTAAGCAATGGGCCAAGCTAAAAAGTATAAAATTCAGTAAGAATATATTCAAATCAATTCAAGTTTTACAAGTACTGAGTGCCTAACCTATGTTAGGCCCTGGTCTCGACATGGTGGCATTAGTGAACAAAACAAACAAAAATCCCTGTTCCTGCTGTTCATATTCTTGTGAGAGCAGAATGAAAATAAAGGACACTGAAAGCAGTATGTTACAAGCAGTATGACAGGTGTTAGGTGGAAAATCTGAGCAGGTTAAGGGAGATGGAGGTGTACAATTTTAAGTGGGGCATTCTGTGTAGGCCTCATTAAGAAGGTGAATTTGAGCAGCCTTACCGGTAGGAAGTGGACGTCTATGGGAAGAGCATTCCAGGCCAGCGCAAAGGTGCTGAGGTAGCATGTGCTTGGTGTATATGATGTGCAGTCTACTCATATGTCCTAAAACTTGCCTTCAGAGGAATGAGATAAGCCAAATAAAGAGAAAATTAAATATTAGGATAATAGTCCTGCCTACACTTCCTTGTTCCAGGCATTGCATTAAGTGCCTTACATACATTTTCTCATTAAGTCCTTGTAACAACCTTGTATATTATGTTTGTTCCCATATTACATATGAAAACACTGAGACCCAGAGAAATTTGGTGATTGTCCATTCAAATTCAAAAGTCAGTTCAAATCCAGATTAGTCCTACTCTAAATTTTATATTCTTCCCACTACCAAACTTTGCCTTCCTATGAAATGTTAAATTAACCATTTACTGAGCACCTCTATATACTAGGCACTTTTACATATATGAGGTCTGTCCAGAGGTATCCAGCCATGTAATGTGAAAAATAGAGAAATTTATATCTTATATCGTATAGAAGATATAAGATACAAGAAACACTGATGTAGGACAATGATCCCTCAGTCCCCTTCAAAGTAGGCCTATTGGGACCTCACACAGTTCTCCCAGTCTCCATCAGCTGCCCCATTGTATTTTCCTGAATCTCATTGACAGTCTGAAATCTCTTCCCTTTCAAAGGCGATTTTAGTTTTGTGAAAACCTAGAAGTAGCAGGGTGCCAAATCTGGGCTGTAGCAGGGCTGAGTCACCTGGGTGATTTGATGTTTCACCAAAAAACTCTGCATGAGATACAATGCATGAGTGGGCATGTTGTCATGGGGAAGCTGCCAATCACCAGTTGCCCATCGCTGCAGCCTTCTGAACCATCCAAATAGTTTCTGCGGAGGAATATTCAGGTTTAACACAAAATTTGATGCAGATTTGTTGCTCTACTCAGTCATTTTGAATGTGATGGCCACACGTACTTACTTAACGGCATCTACTGCCCCCACTGACTAGTACAGTGAAGTCCTCATTGTCCAAGTCGATTCCCCTTTGCTGCCAGGTTACACTGATGTTGAGCAAACTATTCTCCTTACATTAACAATGGCTGGACTTTTTCTGGACAGACCTTGTATATTCCATAACCGCATTATGACTTATGGTTTATTTGGAAGGTCACTGACCTCGTTGAGAAAACAGAGAAAAGTGTGAAACCCAAGCCAACCCTACAGTTCTATTAAAAACACCAAGAATTCAAAATGCCAATGAGACCTTTTTTCATTCATTAATTTAAATATTTATTAAGGCCCAATTACATCCCAGGCACTCTTCTACGTATCGCGAACGCAAAACTCTCTGGCCTCTTAGAGCTTCCATTCTACTGGCCAGCTCCTTCACCAGTCAGTTCTGTGGTCACCCTTGGTACAGCCCATCGGAATTTTCCAAACGCTTCTGAGGACATTATCTCAAGTGCCCGAGGAGAAATAAACAGGCTCTTGAGTGCTGGACTTTCAGACTTAATTATAGTTCTACAGGGCCATGGGTGTCAGGCCACTATAAACACCTGCACTTCCATTCATTTCAGCGTGTCTAGGGTTTCATTGTCCTGATCCCTTTGCCTTGAACTGCACGGAGGTGGTCCGGGAGTGAGCCGTCACCACAAATTCACGAGCAGCGCCAGGACACAGTTACATTTTTTGAGAGAAATAGAGAAACTTGACATCTGTTGGACATTGTGTGAACTCCTACCTTGCCATGGTTCACATATTTCAGTATTAGATTGTGCTACATTCCTTTTGATGATGTCCTGTCTTTGGGAAGCTAGGTGTTTAAAAGTTGACATGGTGAAAAGGAAGTAGCTTGTGAAAATCAGTGTGGAACAGGAAATGCCAGTGGCAGAGTTCAGTCTGTTTACAGAGTTTGAAAAGTTGAGCTGTGCACGACCTGCACACATCTGCGAGCAAGTGTGATCATTTAAGAATGATATATATTTTATTCACTTACCTGTGTTATTTTTTACAAGGCTACTGAGTTTTTAGACCAGAAATACTTAAGTTGTTTGGACCTTCCTACATAATAAACACAACGATTCAGTCTTTCTTTGGTCCTAGGGGCACCGTGGAAATATTAACAAGACACTAACAGTTTGGGGGCCTCTGTCCTCATCCCACAATCTTTCTTTTTTTCAATTAAAAAAAAAATTAAAGTTGTATCGTGAATCCATTTTCTCTAAAAGATATGATTCATTTTCTCTTCAGGGTTTACCTTTTTTTTCATCTAGCGATCTTACCATTCCCCTAACAAGGCTGCATGGTACCCTTATGACAGGTGGGGAAAGGGGCAGAGCAGTTACATGACTGATCAATGACAGCTCAGGTCCTCGGGTCTTCAAACCCCCCGTCAGGGCTGCCTCTAGTCCACGTGGCATCTTTGTTCAACTAGAAACAGTTGCCTTTTCACAATGCCTTCATTAATGGGGATATTTGTCTAATAAATATACAAATCAGCAATGTGTATGACATGCCTGGGGCCCTCTCAGGTCTTGCACACTCGTCCATGGCAGCCCCACTCTCGAGCCCGAATTCTTTCCACTAACAGAAGGGTGTGAGTGTCAAATTCCATCCAAACTCATGTGCAAATATGTACTTTTATTTTCCTGCTAATGAACTTAATTTATATTCTTGGCTCCCAGTCCACTGTGAGTGACACCCTTCCCCCTCAGCCAGACAATGTCAAGGTGTAAGTTGGTTGTCAATCACACTGCATCCCTGAAGGCATCTTTATTCACCTCACTGGGTGGAGCCAAGGACCCTGAGCATCTCTCAGTGTGGGGCACTGGGTGGCACAGTGAAGAACTGTCTTGTCCTAAACGCCAACGGCACCCCCTCCCTTGAGAAGCAACTCTCTAGAGCATGTTTTCTTCCAGTGAAGGGAAACTTCCAAGCAACTCTGAGTTCACAGAGGAAAGTGTCTAATGTTAAATTCTCATTTGTGGTGCCTGCCACTGAGGTGAGGGCCAGGAGTTTTGTTCACAGCCAACTGAGAACAAGCAGCGGACTTTTTCAGCTGTGTTGACGTTTACAGCTCATTTTCTCCGTGGCTGTGCGTATTCATGGCTGGGAGTTGATTTTGCACAAATTGTAATTGGGTCATATTTTATTTGGAAACATATCAGAAAATGTCACCTTCTGGGGTGTTGGTGATGAGATGGCTTCTGTGGAAAGATGCACTAGGCAGCCTCTTGGGGGCAGACGCTGAGGCTTCAGTGACTTGGGCAGGGTTTTAACATTCAGTGGCAGAGAGGAGGTTGGGAGGAGAGAAGCAGAGGAATGTTCTGCTCTAGTGGTGGAAGGCCAGAGAGGGTGGGGTTGTGGGAACAACCTGAGGAGGAAGCAAGGACCCCCCGCTGTAGGGACAGGGCCAAGCCAAAGATTATATTATGGTTAATAAATATCATCCAAAAGTTTTGGCTTTCCCCCCATTTCTTAGATGTAAGTAAATCTTTGAGGCTTGGACACTTTGGAGCACATGTCATAATCTTTTTAAAAATAAAGATGTAGCCCTGGCTGGTGTAGCTCAGTGGATTGAGTGTGGGCCTGTGAACCAAAGGTTCGCGGTTCGATTCCCAGTCAGGGCACATGCCTGGGTTGCAGGCCAAGAGGCAACCACACATTGATATTTCTCTCCTTCTCTCCTTCCCTTCCCCTCTAAAGATAAATAAATAAAATCTTTTAAAAAAAGATGTAGATACATGCTCACTTGCATTTAGTAATAATTTCCATTTAAAAAGTGTCTACCAAGATTTTTACAAACGTTATCCCAGCTGATGCTCTCAGTGGCTCTCCATTTTGCAGGTGAGAACCCAGAGACTGAGGGAGGTGGAGTGATTTATTCGCCAGGGCCCTCTAGCTGGCCACCAGTAGAACAGGACCTGGCTGTGACCCAGCCCCGACCCTAGCAGGGTCATTTTTGCCTCAGGATGCCTGTGGTGAGCACTCACAATGAGGAAGGACTGGACGGGTGTGCAATCCCGTAAACGCGGTGAAGCTGTCTGCACTGACCAATGGGGATGCGGATTGTTTGGTTTAAACACATGAGGAGGTTTTTGTTTTCCTGAAAAACAACAACAATGTTCTTTAATGACTAAAATCACGGCCATTACTCCAAAGACAAAGAATTTGAGTGACAATGTAAAATGCAGATATGCTACACTCACTTTCTTTTAGCAACAAAACTCAGCCTTTCCACAGAACCTGTAATGGGGCCAGGCGTAGCTGAAAATCCACAGCTAAGGCCTGATTAGTTTTTAAATTTATTTTTAAACCGAGTGATAATTTAAATATGATAAAGCCCACTCACCTTAAGTGCATGATGTAATACATTTTTACCGATGAATAAACTTACATAAACACTGCCCAGTTGAAGATATAAAGTATTTCCAAAATATCCCAGAAGATTCCCTCCGGCTTGCTCCTAGGCAGCCTCTCTCAAAAGTCACCAGTGTCCTGAGACTTGCTTCTTCTGCTTAAATTATGTCTGCAAAATTCATCCATATTGTTGCATGTAGCGGTGGTTTATTCTTTTTGGGTTATGTGTAGTATTTTATTCACGCCAGGTAATTTGGCCAACTACAGTTGATAGATTTTTTTTTATTTTTTATTTTTTTGCTTTTAAGACTAAAGCTCTGTGACCATTCTTCTGTGTATCTTGATTAGTTTTTAAAGTCAGTCTACCATTCGGCTATTTCAAATCTTTATTGCCAGTAAGATTGGAAAGGCTTTTTTTCTGTAGACAATTTCCTAGAGAGGATTTTCTCCTCGCGTCAACACTTTGATGTCTGTGTCTGTCTATGCTGCTTTCATGTATGAAATAGAAGAAACACTTTGTTGCTTCTTTAAAAAAATGATTAACTTTGGAACCACAGAGCCTAAAACAAGTTGAGTAGTAGAAAGCATTCTTTAAGAAATACTGTTGAGGTCATCTGTCTCGGGAACCATTTGATGTGACGGTCTAAAGCATTATTTTAAAGGTTATTTTTAAGTCTCTGATAAGATTTGGAAAGAATTCAAGCTGTGGGTGGATGTCCCACTTCGAAGGCAACCATTTGAGAAGCCTGTGCAGGGAATGAGAAAATTATTTTGGATAGCATTAAGAACTTGAAATGCTTTCATCCTTTGTCATATGCGTAGATGCTTTTACTATTTGAAATGGCAGGAGAAATCTGCTTCCATCCTGGAAGAATTGTTCTTAATTTCAAGGGCATGCGAGTTTTAATACTATCTGGGGCATATATTTTGGGTTAACAAAGGGCAACGGGGAGAGAATAATGAGTAGCTTCAAGCTATGCCTGGTTTCCTTCTAATTCATTTCTCCCTTGGACCTGGAACCCCCATCCCTCGGGGACACGGCCTCCAGCAAGGCTCTTACCACCGAGTGGCCCTGGCAGCCAAGGCCTAGGGTTGCTGGTTGGCAGGAGAACGCTGTGGTCGCGGTGTTTGTTAATAATAATAAGCTAAAACATACTATGTACTAGGCATGTTGATTTGCAACAGTCCCATTACTATTTTATGGAAGTAAACACAGAGAGGCTTCAGAGAGTTGTTATTTGCCTAAGGACATATTTATAGGAAGTAGAAGAGTTGGGTTTGGAAGCCCAGCTTTCTGGCTGTAGATTCTCGGCTATTCATCAACACACCCAGTCTAACCCCTGCCACCCCACTGCACACAGACCAGGCATCTCCTCCACCTCCCGCTGGGGGTGGGGCTTTACTTAGAGCCAGAGTCAAAAACACAAATGGCACACAGGTAATAAAGGTGAAGGAAATGGGATAGGTAAGAGGATAAGGATGAATAATAATCAAAATAATATCAAACATGTATTGCGTTTCCTTGTGAGGGACATGTGCCTTGCATGCTTTAATTTCCTTGGTCCCCCAAACAATCTGATGGGATAGCCGCCATTATTATGCCCATTTGTCAGGAGAAGGTCAGAGAAGAGACACCTCCGGCTCAAGGTCACACATTCCAGGAGTCTGGCTGAGAACCTGCTCCATTAACCCTGTTCTGTCTGTATAGACACAGGCCCCCGGAAGGGTGGGCACTCTGGGGCACTGGAGGGGGCTTGACTCCAGCAAAGGCGGGCAACTGCCGTTCAGCTCCAGGTGATTGCCCTGCAGAAGTTCATGTTCACTGGTAATTTGAGATTTCACATAACAACTTCCAATTTTTTTAAGTGAGCAATTAATTTAAAACAAAATATCCAAGCAGGCCAAACAAAATAAGCTTCTGGGCTGAATCTGGCCCATAGGCTTCGCGTGTGTGATCCAGTTACTGAGAGTGTGAGTTTTCGTGGCATGAGAAGATACCTGAGCCCAGCAGCATCCACATATTGGCTTCTGAACGTAATTCAAAACTGGGTTGATGGCGAATCTGGGCAGAAGGGCTTTGTGAGTGGACACCAGTCCTGCTTCGTTCGTGGCCATCCATATCTTAAAATAGGAGGGCCATTAGGTAGTAGTTTCAGTTTTTAGGCTATTTAGGTTATGAGCTATTGTTTGCATCCGACTTGCAGTTTGGCACAAGTTTATCTGGTTCTGGGTATTACATTACCTTTCTGATTCTGCTCAGCCTTAAAGGGAATCTGAAATCACCTTGCCTGTGCTCTAGAATGCCTGCATTCCAGATTTGTGTTTATTGAACACTGTCTTCCCTGTACAGCTTTGGAAACAGTAGGCTCTTAATGTATGCAATAAAATATCAAAAGCCTACTTACCCATATAAAAACAATGTATTAAACTTAATGTGGCCAGATGCTTCCCAGATTGTTCTGTCCCCTCTTAATATTTGCCCAGTGACTTGCTACTTGTTTTGTCACCAGCCAGCAAGCAAGCACTGGAGAGCCATAGGTTTTAAACAATGAGTTACCAGGCAACATTTTCAGAATGTTATTTCTTTTCCTTCATTGTTTCCCTTCCAAGCCTTTAGGTTTATACTGGCCATGTTCTCTAGGTCCTCAGGAGAACATGTTTCAGTGTTATGTTAGTGTCTTGAAGCCGTCATAACCGTACCACAGAATGGGGGCTTTTATGACGGAGCTGTACTCTCTCACAGGTCTGGAGTCTGGAAGCTGAGCTGCCCGCAGGGCCGCGCTCTCTCTGGAGACCCCGGGCATCCTCGCCTCTTCCTAGTGGACAGTCTTCAGTGCTCATCGGCTGGCCCCTGCATCCCTCTGTCATCGGGCATCCCACGGCCTTCTCCCCTGTATGCCTCTCAATACAAACCTCCTTCTCTTACCAGGACACTAGTCACTGGGTTGGGGGCCCACTCTAATCCAGTATGACCTCATCTTAACTAGATTACATCGGGAAGGGTCCTGCCAAATAAGGTCACAGTCATAGGTTCCAGGGAGACATGAATTTTGGGGGGTATATGATTCAACCCAGTGCATGCGTCTACTAGTAACGGTACAAAAATAATAAAATAAGTACAGGACAAATTTTTCAAAATTATGAACCAAAAATCAGATGGCAAGCTAGGAAGCGTATAACTAACTTTACAGGGCTTCACATTACTTATGAACTTTGGATATTAGCCTTATCTCTTGGAAGTTCTTCCTACCTTTCTACTGTCATTCTCTCCTTTGCCCTATTTTCTTCATTGACTTGTTGAAATTTCTCTTTTATCTGGTCATATTCCATGAATATGTGTTTATAAAACACTTGATACTTTCCTGGAACAAAGAATGGTGGAAAGAAATAAAACAATAAAGTAACCACTGATAATTTGATGGTAGCGTTGGGATGTGGGCCTCCATTGGGGAACAAACTCATTATGAGGTGCTTTCTAACGTGATAAAATGCCAGTGTAGATCTCAGAGTGCTGTGTCTAATTGCCTAGACCTTTTTACATTAGGTATCTGCATGAGTTATAACGCTTTTGTGAAGATAAAAAGGCTGCTGCAAGAAATCGCCCCGGCGCTGGGAGGGCTGTTGGACTGGAGGGCATCTCAAATGAGATTAATGATGTCTGCCTTAATATCAGAGAGGACTCAGCGTAACCAAGATTGTGGATTCTATGGAAACCTGCCAACACTCATTTATTTGGAATAAATATTATTTTTAATTAAAGTCCTAAGGTGGGTTATTCCTGAACTAATGAGATCTACAGTGATTTCCTTTAGGAATTAATTTTCTTTCCTAATTCTCAGTCACTTTAATGATTACTGCTCGTTCAATCTTATTCATGGCAGTCGGCTTTATAGGACGTGCCGACTGCTGGCTAAAGGCACTAAATAACCCTGTATTTGTTTTTACATGGCGCCCTCATTTTCTAATTACATTTGTCACTTAACCCAAACACTTTTATAGATTTGCCTGTCCAACTTACCTGTATTTGGTGGGCTGGCTTTATAAAATAAGCTCACTCACAAGAGTGTATACATATTCATGGCACAATGCCATACAGCCTCTCCATCCATGGTGGCAGCCACCCAGCTTTCAGAAGAACTCCAGTAAACATCAGTGTTTATCAGCATGTGCTTCAAACAGATTTTCAGTGACTCGTAGGGCTGGTGTTCTGGTCACTATTGCTGTGTAACAAACACCCTAAATTTTGTGGTATAAAAGAACCGTTTTCTTAGGCTCATAGATGCATTTTAGACAGGGAAATGGAGACGGTTTATCGCTAAGGGCCTCAGCTGGGGGGACTCCACGGCTGGAGGAGCCCCCAGTCTCATGCTGGTTGACTGGAACCTCCGATGGGGCTGCCAACCAGAACGGCAACATGCAGACAGGCTCTCCACATCGCCCGGGGTTTTCTTGGAATAGGACCGCCCCTCAATAGTTGGTCACCAGATATGGCAGTTTAGGGCTCCAGGGGTATCCCGAGAGAATTAGTATTAGCCTTTTCTGAATTAGCTTCAGAAGTTATGATGTGCCACTTCTGGTGCATTCTGTTGGTTACAAGCAAGTCACTAAGAACGGCCCAGATTCAAAGAAGGGCGCAGCGACCCTACCTCTCAATGGGAGAAGTATTAAAGAATTTGTAGACATGCAAGTCACAGTGGGTAACGGACACTCTACTACATATTGTCTCCTGTGCCTTAGCTGTTGGAGTGGGAGTTCTTATTCATGCCCCTTGTGGGACCCTGGCTGCCAGTTCACTGGTTCCCAGAATTATACGCATGCCCAGGCAAATGCGCCTCTACTAGAAGTTGGAGCTCCTGCCCTCATTCCTAGCTGATCTGCTACCTTCATAAATTGGCAGAGTCCTTTCAACCTTTCCTTCTAAAGACCGAGAGAGCCGGAATATGCCTACCATTCACCTTAGACGGTTTCTCTTGGCTTTTCAGGAACAAGAGCAGGCTGAAAAAATTCAAATTTATTGCTTCACTCGCATGAGATCATGCACTTGGCTGAACCAATCTTCAGTAAATTAAAATACTTGTTGACAGGAAGACCCTGCTGGTGGAGACAGAAATCATTGATCAAGGTTGGTTGACAAATGTAGAATTATAATTGAATCGAGCATTTTCCATGTGCTTACAATATAAGATCAATGAAAGGTTGGTTTTTTTTTTTTAACCTTTAAAGGATAAAAAGTTGAATAAAGACATGGAAACTACTTAAATGGAAGAGCAGGTGATGAGGCACCAGAGTTAAACTGATGATTTGGTGCCTCCTTTCCCCTGAAGCCTTCCCCCAAGATACACCATTATGACATAAAGACCAGCTGAAACATTCATGCCAGAGCTCTCTAAATGTGTTATGTTCAGGGTCAGAGAACACCCTTAACTGATTACTATGGGTCTGGAATAGAGAGCTGAGGAGCAACGGTGATTAGGAATTCTCAGGGTCTAAATGCCACTCACGCCACCTGAAATGTTTGCACATACAGCTCTTGTGGCTGCTGCTTCATACAACCTCATGGAAAGGGTGCTTGTCTGGTAGCCTCTGGCGGGCTGAGAAAGGGCCGCCCCCCAGTATTCCATGAAATGATTTTCAGAATTAATGAAAATTTGAATGGGTAGATGTGCTATGTAGCTGTTTCTTCAGGATTTGACTTTATTTTTAAAGGAAATAGTATCTTATGATTCACAATTAACAGGATGTTTCCTGCTGTGACAAGCTGAAATACTACATTTCCCACTCTCTCTTGCAACAGGGAAATAGTCATTTGACTAAGTTCTAGTCTGTGAGGTACAGACTTCCAAGTATCCTTTAATTTTAATGTCTGAGTCTTCTTAAAAGGGAGTGCATCCTTCACGCAGCCTGGAATGTGGGTGTGAGGGCCACAGCTTCGGCAGCCACCCCGCACCATGCGGTGCGGGCACCTGCTGACGAAGGCAGAACTACAGCCTGCGTCCCTGACATAGGAACCCACCACGCCTGCCTTTAACTGACTTTCTCTCGAGAAATAAACATTTTTTAACATTTAAGGCACTGTTCTCTGTTGCTGCTATTGCCATTATTTATGAAAAAATGAATTGGTATACTTAGTTAACCCTAACTGATACGCTGCAGGTAATTTTATCAGCGTCTGTCCTGGCAGTAGATGATGACAAACTCAAAAGGTTAATGAAAGCACCGCACACAGGGATGTGGACGGGGTTAAGGGAAGCAGTCAGGGATGAGCAGTTACAGGAAACTGTGCCAGCCTCCAGGTGGGAAGGGGCAGAAGGAGGGGGCTGCTGCTACGATGTGGTGAGAGCTGTGTATCCTAGGGGGAGGGGCCAGCCCCCAGGAGTTGCGGCCTCAGGAAAGCAGCCACACCGGGGACATGGCCCAGCACGGGTACAGATGCCCAATTCTCTCCCTTCTGCTTTGCGGCCTGAGCTTCTCATCAGCTGGACCTAACTAGAAGCAGAGGGCAAGGAGAACGGGGTGATGGCCTCTGTAGAGGTCAGCCTCCTGGAACACTGCAGAGGGGAAAGTGGGGAAGGATTATGAAGGCAATGGAGAGAACTAGCTACACACAATATATACTAATTAAAAATGACCTTTTAGCTTTAAAATGATTTGAAGAGATTGATACAATCTTACTTTGCATGAAATCTTCTATTTGGGGGTTTACTTATCATTGCTGTTACTAGTTTATGTGTGAAAGGCACATACCCCATAGCTCGGCAGTTCCCCTCTCAGGACTCCATGCGTAGAGTGCCATTCGGAGAGGGAACCAAGGCTTACGTTCACCAGTGTGTTTTCATGGTCTGGACAGAGCCCATGCGTCAGTATCTCCAGAGCTGTGTGTGTTTAAACAGAGGGCGAGGCTGGGAAGCGCAGTGGTCACCTGGCCCAGGACACAACAGCAGAACACAAGGGGCAGGCATTTCTTTGCATTCGCAGATTGGTTGCATATGAGTCAATTTACTTTCCTTCTGTGTTTTTAGTATTTTCCAATGAAAAAATAAAATGCAAATCACAAAATTATGAAACCAACACAGAGAAAGCTTAATTTTTGATATCACTTTCATTCGTGTATTATTCCATCAGGTCACCTGTGTTCACACGAGATGAGCAAATGAGCAGATTTAATAAACTGTATGTGACCATTCCCTGCCATACTTATGTAATTTTCTAGAAAATGTGAACATGGATATTGAAAAGAATGTCAAAGTGGTTAGCAGAAAGAGAATTAGTAAATGGTGGCCATTCACATTTAATTAAAAAATTGCACATCTGAACTGGAATTCAATATTCAAACCCTCACTGACATTTAAGTTTTATTGATTTTTTTTTAACTCCAAAAGTAAAAATACATCTCAAATCCATTCTGCCTTTGTTAGTAAAAGAACAGATTTTTTGTCAGAGATTGTGGGAATTCTAACATGGGTTTTTCAAAAAATAAGAGAAAAAGCACAATATTTTTATAACTCACAGCTTTCTAAGGTCTCTGTAAATACCTTTCAAAGGGATTTAGAAATTAGTTGAACAATGTCTCTTGGGAATTGCACTGCAGTTTTTATAGCAAAGTAAAATACTTAGTGGGATGTTGAATTAGGGGCCCCAAATAGAAACTGGGTGCCTGGTATTTTCTAGGCTGTGGTGAATGCTAATCTACTTACCAATCACTTGTCACCTTCTCTTATTAATTACAAAGTGAAATAAAAGTCTCTGAGCACCTTTGCTGAAAACAGCACACATGATCTTTGAAAGGTGTGGTCATTGGAGAACATGTGTTAATGTGAAAATGGTTTTCTCCTTGAAGGTTGAAGTGTTTTTGGTGGAAGAACAATTAAGTGACATGGCTTGGGATGCTAATTATGCTCTACGGTAGGAGCATACATTTTTTTTAATGAAATATTTCAACATAGAGATAAGTATATTTATCTGAGATTATAAGTTTGGATGACTTTCCATTTTTCATATAATGAGATTGTAGCTGATTGAAATACATAGCATTTCCAAAAAAAGTATTTTTTCCCAAACTATTAATAAATGAGTTATCATGAGTTATCTTCTGCAGGTCAATTAGACTTACCATAGTAGGAAGAGGAAAGACAAAACTCCAGTGGGGCTACATAAGTAATCCAGTTACAGAATTTGCTTTTCAAAAAACTTACCCAGTCATTAATATAGTCATTCAATCTGTGGTGCTGGTATTTGGAAAACACTGATTTCTCAAATATGTGTTTTCAATTTGGTTTTAAGTTTATGACAATTTTTGTGGAACATACAGAGGAAGACAGACTGTAGTTTTGGGGTTTTACTTAGGACGTGGGATTTTAGCTGTTCATTTTAAATGATCATGAAAGGAGTGCACACCTACACTAGGTTTTTTACACTGTTGGGTTGAAGCCTGAGCACCATGTTATGAGATGCTAATAAGAGAGGGTCAGTTCAGTTCATCATTCTGAGAACTGCAGCAGGATCATTTTGCCATTCCTTTTCAAGACCTAAAAATAAAATGGTACATTGTTGAGTTTAAAGTGCTATCTTACAATATTGGTAGCCTTTATTTCTTGAAAATTGACCTATGGCTTGCAAGCGAGAACCACCTCCTACAGGAGACAGTAGGTGGACCCTGAATGACCACATCCACATCATTTGAAGTATTATTTATACAGTAAGAAAATCAGGCCAGAAAGAAAGTTTGGCAAGTACAGCACTAGTCAAGTCTAGCCCCTGTTGTTAGTTCCTGATGCGAGAGAGAAGGCATGATGTCCTCTGTGCTTCTCCGTGACATCCAAAGGTCTTTGTCCGCTCAGAGGCATTTGGAGATACACATCAGAGAAACCAAACAAACTGGGTTATAAAACTCATCTATTTATTTATTTTGTATATGTGTATGTAATTTTACATATATTTACTGTGGCAAAATACACATGAAATTTTCCATCTTGACCATTTTTAAATGTGCGCTCAGTATATCAAATATCCACACTGCTGTGCAGCCGCCACACCCAGCCGCCCATGACACTCTCCTCCTGCAAAACTGAAACTCTGTCCCCATGAAAGTCACTCCCCCTTTTCTCTTCCCCAGCCCCTGGCAACCTTCGTTCATCACACTTTCTGTCTCTACAATTTTGACTACTTACTCTAAGCAAGTAGTGACTGGATTATTTCACTTGGCATAACGTCCTAAAGGTTCATCCATATTGTAGAATAATGTCCTTCCTCTATAAGGCCGAATAATATTTCATTGTAGGCATGTACCACATTTTACTTATCCATTCATCCAGCCATGGACATTTGGGTTGCTTCCATGTTTTAGCTATTATGGGTAATGCTGTTTTGGACATAGGTGTACAAATACCTCTGCAAGACCCTGCTTTCAATTATTGTGGGTATACACACCCAGACACCTACTTATTTTTGCTCTGGCTCCAAGTAACTTGAGTAACTTAAATGACCAGACTGTTAAACAGACTGCCCACTTGAGATGAACAAATCCACTCTTCTTTCATTAAAAAATATTTACTGAAAAACCTTGCGTCAGGCATGGGCTTGATTCTGGGGATACAAGAATAGCAAAAATAACTTTAAAATATTATGACAGAACATCTTCTTTGATTTAGGAAAAAAAACACCAAAAAGAGCTGAATATACTGACCAACGTCCATCCCTGTGATGAAAGATGAAAATGACCCGAGAATTCCGTGTTTTTCCTCACTTCCATTTGTATTCCTGTTCTGCTACAAAGACTCAGATGTTTCTTATCAAGATGATTTGTTTTTCCATTTATTCCACAAGGGAGTTCCAAAGAGTAAGGCTTACATTTAAAGGATGGAATTTAGACACTTTCTAAACAATTCAATCACTGTATCAATTGAGTAATGGCCATGACTTGGTTTAAAATCTCTTCTGTAATACCAGGAATATGGAATTTGGGAAATGGGGGGACAAAGGAGTAACATGGGTATAAGAATTCTAGATCAATTCATCCATGGTTTGAGGACCAAAAATCTTACATATCTTGTTTCATTCTTAGCTTTTGTTACTATCTCATTTGCTCACTTAACAATTTTCATTGATGCCCAACCAAAGGACATTACGGAGGGATCTCAGGTAAGTGAACTGTGTCCTTCAGCTCCAAACTGATGATTTGTATAACACACAGCAGAAAAACAAAGAGTGCCAGGGAACATGCAGTGGTCCATGTGGCTGTGCAAGGCCTCACTGGCAGATGTAACCCTTTCCTAGAGGTGTTGAAAATCTCCTTTCAACTACCACCACACAGCTTGGCTCATGTCATCTTGGCTGACAAGCAGTAGTGAGCCAAAGCCTGCTGATGCTGGTGGCCAAATGTAGGGCTAGCTTATTTGGCTGACTCTCCACCGAAAGGAAGAAGCGATCAGAGAGTGACCAGGAACCTAAATTTTTTTCTGGATTTTTAATAAGATTGAGAGAGAAGGGCCACTTGGGTCTTTTATGAACGGGACTCTTCCCTGGGTTAGAGCTGCAACAGTTCCCAGCCGCCTAGAGCAGCTATTGGAAAGATGGAGCGGCTGGACGTGAGTTCTTGTAGTTACAGGAGCCTTCTTCTCCTTTCAAGTCTTCATTCAGTTGTGGTTCCTCCATGAAGCCCACCTTTATTTTGTAACTTGGAGTAATTTCTTTCCTCTTTGCAATCATGCCCTCTCCTCTGCCACTGGATATCTTCTCTCTTACATCGCATATATGCTGGGGGCTTCGCAATGAAGCCTCTGTATACCCAACTGCCCTTCTTGTGCCTAGAACAAGCTAGGTACTAAAAAAAGTTTAAAAAGTGGGCAAATCTGACCGAAGAAGACCTGAGCCTCCTCAAGTCAGTTAGGGCAGTAACTGCAGAACAAATAGGGCTTCTTGTGGTCTTGGCAGGCAGGGGGATAGGGAAGGCTGGGGACAGCGGGAAGGAGGCCTGCGGGCCCCCATTCAAACACACGCAAAGGGAGCGCACTGCACTGAAGCTGGGGTGCTGCATTTTTGGTCATTCTCTGTGCAACTATTTGCTTCATATCACGTTGAGATGGCTACCAAGCCAAAATGTCACACCAGCACAAACAGTAAACTTTTTCTCTGAAGGGCTTTCTTTTAGGTTATTTTACTGAAAAGTCAAATTAGGCAAGTCCACAATCAGTATCCTCATTTCACACATGGGGATGCTGAAGGGAAGCAGGTTAATGACTCAAAGTGTTCTGTCCTTAGATACTTACATACCTCCCTCCCCTTTACTAGGGAGAGCCAGAAAAACAAAGGTGTTCTTACTCATTTTTCCTGAGAATGGACTCACTTCAGGAATGAAAATCCAACTTGTATAATTAGTACTCTTCATTGTACACAAAGTCAACATTTTGGAAAACACTTGGAGATCTCATTTAAGTCCAAATTACTGTCATTACTCAAGTGACATGAAAGGTACTGCTCTGTTTTACAGGCTCATTATGTTAGGATACTAGAGGTATGTTAGGATACTGCATCACCTAGCCCCAGTTTGGTGATATGTTTGATAGTGTCTATGAAGTCTTCCTCATTAAATTTGATTTGGCTTGTGTGGTAATACTGTCCGTCTTCAACAAGAAGGTAGGTAAATGCAGCTAATAATGCCTTAAAATGAATCATATTGGAAAGGAATCAGGAAGAAGGGAGAAGAGTCATAGAGTTCCTGCAGGGACTACAGTTTAGTTATTAAAAAGAAAGCCGATTCTCTATCTTCATGAAAAATTCAGCTTTAAAATACAAATCTATTGCAGTTCAAGCTTCTGTATTTTGGGCGACTTGCCACAGAAGAATGCGGGCATTCCTCATAATTAAAGCGGATCACAACATTTCCACTATCTCACAGGCGAGGAACATCAGTCGCACTGAGGGAAAAGGCCTAGTCCAGGTTCTTTGGAGCCTCTCTCATGGCCCCAGTGACGACCCATATTCTTGCCCCTAAAATGTACTTTCCAGAAGGGGGACAGTGCTTTTACTGTTCATGAGTTATGCAGAATGAAATACAAAATATTTCAGAAACTGCAATCTTTTTTAAAGTCACTAAAAATTTATGTATCTGGATTAAAACCCACACAGACCTGAGTTCATACTGGGCACTTACAGCCAAGGAAAAAGGGCGCTGGCAACCATTTAAAATGTGAAAACCTCTGTCTGCAAACATGTACTTTATCACCAGTCTCTTTTCCATACCCTTTGCAATTAAGTGTAAGCTCTTTATAGTTTTCATTTTTAACAGGAATTAGACTTTGAATAGTTTCAGAAATATAAAAGAAGATATCATTAGATATCCTACAGATTGGTCATCCTATCCCTAAAACTTTTCACATTTACCGTATGTTCTGAGGTGCAGTCTTCACAGAGACTAACTTCGAGTGAGACCAGGCAACAGAACAAACAGGAAAGGGAAACACTGCGTCAGCTGGTGAAAACTACTTTTGTAACGCAAGGCCTAAAAGTCCTTCTCTCTGGCACGTTCAGGATGGAATGCGCCGCTGATTTTCATTCAGCTACTAGAGAAAGGCATTCTCCAGTGAGAGACAGTCTTCTCAGAGTTACAGGTAGCGGCTTCCTCTGCTGGGAGCAGCAGATGGTGACGCAGGCCTGAAGCGAGAACTCTCACCTGCTTCCTCAGACGTCACTTCCCTGTCATGGGTGTTTGGCCAGCTGGTCGGGCCTAGCAGGGACAGGTGATTTCTACAAGGATGGACTGAGCTCTGCTAACACGTTGAAAGGAAGCGCTTTGTAAAACCTGATCTCTAAGCCATGAATCATCAATATATTTAATTTTCTACAAAGTTTTTCATTAATATATTATTCTTTTAATATTAACATGCTCCTTCTGCTTAGATTGTTAGGAGTGCTTTTTATTGGGCCTAAAATTTTCCAGTAAGGTAAAATAAAAGATTCAAAATGGTTTCATAATACATGGAAGATGAAATCTCATATTTATAGCATAGAGTTTGATTCTTATATATGCATGATTAATCAAAACTATGTCTTTAAATGACAACTTGATATTTTGAAAATTGTACTCAGAAACACTACCGTACGCTATTTATTGAGATTTTTTTTGGATTAGCTTTATTAACAGGACAATTTCATGCATTCCTCAATCTTATACTATTCACACTTTTAATATTTACAATGTTTAAGTTCAAATAAACAAATATTTAAGCCCACATGAGAAAAGAATGAGATTACCTTTTCATGTAATTGGGTCAATTCTTTTTACAAATAAAAAGTTAAATTGTGATTTAAAAGCCTAAATTTTCAATGTTACTGTTAATTCAACCACATATATTATTTAGGCCACGGGACTGCCCATTAGCCTTTCTTGTCGAAGAGCAATTAATCTCTTGAACCACTTTTCCTCGGCATCAGCTTTCTCAATAAATAGCTGAAACAAAAAAAAAAAAGAAAGAAAAAATGTTATTGTCTGCCAATAACTTGGATTTGACCTTATATGATGCAAATTGCCTTTATAAAGTAATCTTTCAGTATGAGATTTGGATACTGTTTTAACTCTTGATGACTTCTTAACTGCAGATCATCTGTTTGGAATTAATAATGATCAGACAGTTGTGGAGTAAAAGGACTAACATGAGCATCATTGGTTTACAACTTTATACCTTATTTTGTGAAGTGCATTTCCTACAGTCTTTCTTCGAGACACAGTGAAATGACCGTTTTATAGAGGTCGCGAAATATGTAAGTGATGTGCTCGTGGTCAATGAACCAGTGAGAGCTGAGCCTGAATTAGATCTGTTAGTGGCAGATTAAAAACAAAAAAAACTCTTCTTTTTGACACTTTTTCTTAACCACAGAAAGACTACTTCTAAAAGTCAGGCAACGTGTGTTGGACATACCATATTCAAATACATGCAGCAGCTCTAAGGGCTGGGGGTCAGCTGCCTGTTTGTTTATTATTGTTTACTGCATTGCAATTTTTTCCCCTTCGCCCTCCTCCACCCCGCCCCCACCCCGCCTCCACAGTCAGTCCTCACACTGTTGTCCATGTCCATGGGTCATTCATACATGTTTTTTGACTAGTCCCTTCCCCTTCTTTCCACCATTCTCCCTCTCCTCCCTGCCCTCTGGCTCCTCTGCCTGTTTTTAGCAAATCAGACACATGAATGAATTTCCTTCAATGGTCTTCTTGTCACTAACACAAAAGGACAACATATGAATTAATTTCAGTCAACTGGACTTCAACTGACAGTCTTAAGGTTTAAGGATCTTACATTTGGATGAGCCAGAGAATTGTCGTCTTGGTACTTGATGGCAGTAGGGATGCTGTTAGGGTCTATTTCTTTTTCAGTACTGGGCAGATCAGCAACTGCCGATGCTGGTCCTGATGTTGCTGTTGCATGCTTCACTTCACTGGGCTCTGCTGACTGAAACACAAAATCCATATTGAGTGCACCAAAATAAACAGAATTTTGCGTTAATAATATTTCTGATTTTGAATAACAATTGCCCAATAGTCTCTTTTGAGATGATACTAATCATGAAAAAGCCCTAGATTACTGGAGAAGAAATAATTATTCCTAAAAGAAGCAAAAAAAAAAAAAAAAAAAACCCCTCCAAAAAACACTGGGAAAATGTTCATCATTTCTATGCTCAACATAATTTTCTTAAGAAATTGGTACTTATGACTCTGTACTATTGAAAAAATACTTCATATATATAAATTCTATTACAAAACAAGCTTGTAACAAATCTCTAGCACTTAGTTGGCCTCTAGGTATAAAAGGCAAATTCATAGGCTATTTTTTTTAAATAGCAGTCTTACTGAGATCTAATTCACATATTACAATTACGGAGTTCCTAGCCTAATCATAGTTTTGTAACCATGACCACAAGCAACTTCCCGACACTTCCGTCATCCTCCCCCCGACTCCATACCCATTAGAAGTCACCGCTCCCCTTTCTCCCCAACCCTTCCACCCCTAGGCAACCACTAATCTGCTGTCTGTCTCTACGGATGTCTATTCCGGATACTCATCTGCGAGAAATCATATAATACGTGTTTTTTGTGACTGGCTTCTTTCATTTAGCACAGTGTTTTCAAGGTTCACCCATGTTATATCATGTATCAGTACTTCATTCGTTTTATTGCTGAATAATATGTACCAGGCACCCTGTCAAGTGCTGGGGACAAAAGGACTAGTAAATCATAGTTCCTGTCTGGAGGGAGCCAGCAGCATGTGCTAACCTGAGCTAATTAGAGTATTTCCTTCTCCGAGAAAGGAGAAAGCCAGGGAAGTAGCTGTTTAACAGAAAAACTTCAGGGATAATATAAAATGGATTAGATGAGAAGTTGAAATTAAAAATTAAAATAAAAAGGTAAGACAATTGGGAGATTAATCCAACGTATTAGCTTTTTTCTATACCTATTATTTTTTAGTTTCCATTTCCTTTTTGAATTCTACTTCTGAGCATTCACTTCTCTGAATGAAGTGCAAAACAGATTTCCCTGAGAGAATCATCTAGAAAGTGAAATATGCATGAATGAGTTAATCCTTTCTTAGAATAACTTACCTTAGAAATAGAGATTCATCTATTTAATTAGTATTTACTGAGCACTACTAATTGCTAAGCACTAGATACACATGGTAGAATGAAATACTTGTTTCCTGTTTCAATTGGAGTTTGCATTTTGCTAACAGGACCGACAGATTGCTAACAAATAAATACCAAAATAAATACAGAATCACAAGCTGTAACAAGTGACATAAAAATATTTAAAGAAATATTTGTTAAATTGGATTGGCAGCATTATTCTGTGTTTTGGAGCAATCCCGCCCCCTCCCCACCTCGTCCCGCCGTGCCAGGTGTGAGACATTTCTATGCCCCCAGCACGTGGGCCTGGAAGACTCACAGCCCTTACCAAAGGGATGTTATACTGGCTCTTCATAAAACTGAGGACATACAACAGTAAGGCCCAGTATTCTGCACAGGGAAAAGTGGGAAGTATTCTAATCCAGTGAGGTCCAGGGCATCTCTTGGCAGCCTGTTGCTGTGTAGAGACTATAAGAGCACATCATTCTGCATGTCTCGGCTGTTCTGACAGGATTCAGGGAGAAGACTGGCCGTCTGTGTGGAACTGCCTTGAAGAATTGTGGACTGCTGTTATTCTAGTTGCCAAATGCATGGCAGGGATAACATTTTATCATAAAAACCAAGCAATCTCACTATATTTTTACTTACATAGTCCCTACTTCTTTGAGAAGTTCTTATGCACAAGTAAATGAAGTTCTCGGAGGTCTGAATCAGAGCGTGGGAGTTATTCAATAATACGTAATTTAAAATTTGTGAGGAGAATCATTAAGTGCTTCTTTAAGTGAGGAGAATGGTTAGAGAAAATCTGACTGTTAAAACCCTTTCAGCAGGGTCACTACCAGGCATCTGTCTTTGAGTAGTACAGCCACCTGGTGGTTCAGTTTAGAAAAAACTGTTTTGAAATTACACTTCCAAGTTAAAGAACAAATTGCCCTCTTTTTAAACACAGGTGGGTATCTGCCAGATATAACAATTTTAGGGCTAAATAAGTGGAAATAAGCTTATTTTCAAACTTATAAGTTTGAAAACCGGCCGCATCTTGGTTCTGAAGTTGATGCTGTGGCAGGAGCTGATTATCTACTCACAAGAGAAATATGATTGCAGAGGGTGAAACTAGTTAAATCGATTTGTGTCACGCACGACACAATGTCTAGCATGTCATTAGTAACAGCCACTTTTCTGGTAACAGCTCCCTAGCTCAATTAGTGGAATTAACAGAGATAAAGAAAGACTCTACCACCTGAAGGGGTGGCTAGTATAGAAAAGCCTTTATCACAGATACACATTTAGACCCACGAATGCTGAACTCTCCAGGAGAGAAAGATGTTGAAATCCGGGTCATGGGTACCTTAGTCCTCAGGAGAGTCTTTGCTATGTGTCAGGGATAGCCCATCCTGTCTCCCCATGATCTGGATGAAACAGTCTTCGAGATAATTTACCTCCCTGTGCTAAGTAATCTCCTAATAAATAATTCAGCTTCTTGGGCATCCTGAATTCCTACCTTATACTGTAGACACAGACGTTTTAGAAACTGAAAAAGGATATCACTTTCTAAACTAATAAATTGGCTCTCTGTTTTATGTTACAGTGGAGTGTGCATTTACTCATTGTTGGCCCATCACTGCTCTTCTGATCTCTGTGAAACGCGGTGACTAAGAAAAGCCAGCGTTTAATGAAGTTACATGGTTTAAGGACGCACAGCCAGGAAATGGCAGAATCAGAATGTGGTTCCAAGTGTGTCTTACTCTGCATTTCATGGCTTTGCCCACTGCTTCCCCATCGCTAAACCCTAGGTTTCAGTAATTTGGTTGTGATTTTAGAGGAAAGTAACAAAAATTCTGGTAAAATATTTTAACTAAAAACATTTATAACTGGCTCAACTCACGGTGCTGAATTAATAATGTTTCTAGGCAGGTTTTGCTTCTCTGTCATATTATCCAACCGAAAACTAGCTAATTCCAGGCTTTCCAGATTGATTTTATTACTTTCTATGATTTATAGATGTAAAATATTTTTGGATAATTTGTAATTCTACTATGTCTTTGTTATATGTATGTTACTCAGAATTACATGTCTTTCATGCAGAATGCCTTTTCCTACCGAAGGAAAAGAAAGCAGCACTAATGATGACTGGAAGAATGAACGAAATAGTCAACAGAAAAAAAAATGCCAGTGAAAGCCACATTTACTAGAGTTGAGTAAGTGATGCCCCTCTGGGCAAGAGTGTAGGTATGTTATGATGCTATCTGGATTATAATTTAATTGTTAAAGCCTTTTCTAATTTTCCTCTACCAACATCAATTCAAAAAGGAGGCATGTACACCTGAAAAGGAAACCATGTATATACCTCCATGAAATGTGTGTTACTCTGCTGCAGAACTGTTGGGCTGACATTTTACTTTGTCTCTGCAGTGAATTTTAAAATAAAAATGGCATCGGATACATTTCCACAGTACATTTTTGACAAGTTAAACTTAAACTGATTCTCACTGGTTCATTCTTTCTCTCTCTCAATAACATGCTGACATGCTCTCACCCTACTTCATCTATCTGTTAGAAGAAGCACTTACATTTAAGTGAAATCCATTAATAAAACATCTCTTCAGTTGGAATCTAAAGGCTTATTCATAACGCCTGGATGAAAACTTACCTTTTTGACTTCTTTACTTGATCTGAATGTCTGCTGAACAAAAGAATCACTTTCAATGGCTTCAATTTCTTTTACTCTTTTTACTTGTTCTACCAGGGTGGTTTGGTCTAAAAAGAAAGTACAATGTCAGTGTATGTTGGCATATAAGCTTGTTAACGCCACTGGACCTAACCGGTGTTCTTTCTTTCCATGAAGTAATTTTTGCCTTACAAAATTTAACTGCATGAAAAGACAAATATAACTGGATGAAAAGCTATAGTTATGGTTAAGCTACAGCAAGAAACTCTTCTTCCCCTAAGATCTGCAAATATAACGTCTCTGCACACTAAGACTCCCACCTGAAACCTACAACCTTGCCGAGAAGGCACTGCTGCAATGATCTCAGCTGATCTGGGCTAATCTGGCGGGAGAACTGTACACATAAAAAGACTAAGCACAGTAAGTCCACCTGCAGTCATCATCCAGCTCTGCAGTCATTAATTTTCTGTTATTCTTAATCAATGTATCCATCCCCATTTCAGTTATTGGGTAGTCCTGGAGTATTTAAAAGGAAATTCCAGATATCATACCATGTTTCTCCCTACATATTTCGGTAGACATCTCAGACATGGCTTAAGAAAAAAAATTAGCAACATAGCTACAATACCATCTTCACATCCAGCATTACCAACAATTCCCTTAATATCACCTTATATAGACCGCGTTTTATTTGCACTGATTGTCCCCAAACATTTCTATTCACAGTTGGTTTGCTTCCAACAGGATCTAAACAAGGCCTACATGTTCCATTTGGTTAGGGAATGTCTCAAATCCCTTTTCATCACTTCCAGTCCACTGTACTTCCTTTCAGTGCCATTTATTTATTGAGGAAACTGGATCATTTATCCTTTAAAAAGCTGCGCCTTCTGGATTTGGCTTATTTTCACTCTCATGGTGTCATTTAATAAGTTCCTCTATCCCTCATAGTTTGTGTAAACCAGTAGTTCGATCTAGAGGCTTGATTCAGTTTCAACTTCTTTGATCAGAACACATCACAGGCGCCGCTGCGTAATTCCTATTGCATTACAGCAGGGTGCGCTGTTCCCACTGCAGTGAGGTTGAGCTTGAACAGGGGGTCCAAGGTGACGTCAGCCTGCCCCCTCTGTTAGGAAGTTCTCCATCCACCTCTCACTTAAACATTTCAGCAGACACTAATTTGTTGCTTAGTTCTATCATTTCATTAGAGGTTGCAAAATGGTTATTTTCTAGTTCTATTATTCTTCCCACATTTATTAGCTCTGATTCCTCTACAATGAAGAATTTCCCTCATTAACTATTTGGGGACAGTAAAATATAGTCTATACAGGAAAAGGCAGAATATACGTTTAATTCATTCCCTCTACCAGTTCTGGCCCAAAGATGACCAATATGAGTTAATAAATATTTGCATAGTTAATTACTTCAGTCCATGGTAGTCATTTTCAGTTTGATGCTCCAATTATCCTATCTTTGGGTGGTGGGAACCTCTTCACGTTGGTTCCTGCATCCTTTTGCTGTGATCCCTAGTAGTTAAGGTGTGGTAAGATGTTCTAGGCTCACCTAACAGTTCCCATTCCAGACTCGAGAGCAGCCGTTTGCCTAAAGAGTTTGGACTCCTTTTAGTGAGGAATGGTTTTGGGCAGCAGAGGCGCTCATTGTTACTGGATTGCCATTGTTTCTCTGCCTTTTCAGTGGGTGGGATAGGACATACACGTACTCCCCCTGCTTTTCCAAAGTTCCCATCACTCCACTTCACTTTCACAAAAGACCTACCTTAGTACACGCTTTTGTTAACTGAAAAATCTGAAGAGGATATTCACTTTTATGGAAAAAGGCAAAAAGTGAAAATATCGTTCAGTGTTTGTTTTGTAGCGAGTCATCACAGGGGCGGCAGGGGCGGAGCAGCGAGCGGCACGTCTCACTGCGTGTTGGTGTTGTTACAGGCTACTTGGTATCGTTTGCAGGTTATATTTTCAGTGTGGGAATGCTCAAAAATTTTTCCATATAAATTAATGGTAGTTGCTTCTTTGCTTTATGGCGTTTTGACTTATGAAAGGTTTCATAAGAATGCTTTTCTTTTGGGTATCAGAGAAACTTGTACATATTTTCCGAAGAGAAAAATTATTGTGAGTTCATGCTTATACTACTGACCAAATTTAAGATCAAAAAACTTTTAAAGTCTTTGGTTTTATATTTATATATCTTTTCTCTTACTTGAAAAAACTTAGGCCTTAATGATAATGATCAAGAAACACATAATTATTTTTCCTAGATATGTGAATTATGTATTAATTTCAAAATAATAAGGCAAATATTACTATTACCAACAAGATGAATCAATACAATTTAAAATTTATGTTTCTTTTTAATCTTAGAATTTATTCCACTGATGAACTGTCAAAACACTTTATACTTTAAAATCATTTTACTTTAAAATCACTTGAAATAATTTTCCATGTGATTATGCTAAATATGCTACCAACCCGATACACAGTCAGGTTAGTTTGTTTCAGTTCATTTTTGACTTTTAGGTCTTGCTTTATTGATTTTGCAATTAATATTTGCTTTTTTTTTAATTGCATAAAACACATGGTTCCAGAGTAAAAACTTAAAACAACATCAGAGAAGTGTAGATAGATTTCTTTTCGATTCCTGCTCCCCTAGTTCTCTCCCCAAGCCACAGGTAAACTTTTATTAAGTTTTGGCTTTTATGCTTCCATTGTTTATTTCTGAAAATAAAACTGTACATATTTTCTTCTTCCTTACACAAAATAGCATACTACACATCCCTATGTATATGCATTCACTTAACAATATGTCTTCACTATCACTCCATAGCAATATAGAGAATTCTGATTCTATTTCACAGCTGTGGCAATCTCTTTTAAGGATTTATGATAGTTTTCCCCACCAACACCCTACTGATGGCCATTTGAGTAGTTTCCAGTCTTTGGCATTTACAATTAGTGCTTTGATAAATAGCCACATGCATGCACCGTTTTGTATATATATTTTTTCACATAGTAGCTGGGCAGGAAAACTGCAACATTATGGTTCACACTCTTGCTGTTTAAACCCTTCTTCTAAGCTAATATGAATAAAAAGCGAAATTAGGAGCTCCTGTATACTCAGCTAAGTCATCCAAAAATGGCAGGAGTTTAGACTCTGGTTAGCAGCTGGATTTACTTTCTAAGAAACAACTGTAATAACTGGTAACTAGAAGGTGGAATTATTTGCATCAAAGTAATATTTACATGCCAGCAGATACAAGCTGAAAAGGTTAAATGTTATGGAAAGTATGAAAAAAATTTGATTTCATTAGTTCACTAAAAATGAACATTTTATGAAAAATCTTTTTCTCGACTTTTGGCCAGTCACAAATTATAATTATATAGTCTTGTGCAAGCTCCAGTTTACTGAAGAGAAAGACAGTGTTCCCAAAGATGCATCCCTGGCAGCTGTAACGAGTCTTCTCTCCTGTGAGAAATCACGCACGGAATGCTTGAAAGTAACAGCCGCCAGAGCCAACACTCCCATCTTCGGAAGAATGTATTTTCCTACTTAAAAGCGAGCACTGTTAGAGTGCCATGGAAGAGCTAATAGTTCCACATGCTGCAGAATAAAAGCTCCTGTGGATTTTAATTATGCAGTATACTAATTGAGCATGTGAAATGAGAGGAGATTCTTTGCCCAGCTAATTTACTAATATTAACACATCTCATACCAGTGGATAATATTTTTATTAGTGTTAATATAGCAGAGGAAAATTACACTGTATACTACGCCACATGGTCCAATTTTAATTTATCAATATGAAAATTTATTTGTACAAGCCTTAATTAGCTCACTATTATTTCACAAGCAAAAGTCAAATATTTCTGATTTCAGGATGATGTCTCATCTGTATCAACTGTTTGACCCTTTGGAATTTTTAACATATTCTCTCATTTGGATTTACAAAGCATGTCATTAGTACTAAATGTCAGAGGTGAGTTCACAAGCCATACTTGATGTATAAAGCTTATAGTGTTCAGAGCTTTAAATATGGACATACAGCCGCTAGTATACTTAACAAAACAGCACTGGAGAAATTATAAAGAAAGGAAGATTAGAGAAAAGCAGAACATTATCTTTGTGTCTTGTTACCAATCACCCTACAAAGTGACAGGGCAGATGCGGGAAGCCAGTGTGCCTGACCTATAATCTGAAAATAAACAAGCACAGCTTTCACCTTTCAACGTGGGAACCGTTTTACTGGTGATACTTGAATTAAGGAGCATAATATTTAAATTAAAGAGTAAAAGTGATATTTAAATTAAAATATGAGAGATTCACGGGAGATTCACAACTTCAGCCTCATAACAGGTCAGCCCCATACTGCCTGGCAACAACGACACAAAACTCTAACACCAACGTCCTCAAGTGCACGTCTCGAGTATAACCCTGCCATTGTGGGACGCACAATGAAACACATGAGTAATACCTGTTCAATTGTTTCAAACGCAGGTTAACCACTTTGTCATTTAAAAATTCTGTACCGATTTTAGGACTGAGAAAAATGTGAATGAAAACTAGCCATTGTTTATATACTTGGCATGAATGCCTAGCACACAAAGTACCTTGTATTCATCCAACATGAGGTAAAATATAACTGACAAAGTTACTTGGAGAATTAAAATGATGGGATTTAGAAATATTAATGTAGTAACACAAAGGAATATCTACTAGCACTTGGTAAACACACGACTGGTCGGTAAACTGAGCTGCACAGGGGTCGTAAGGCGCTGTGGGAGGGAGACACTTGGCGGCAGTGAAATAAAAAATAACTGTGTCGGAAGGGCAAGTCAGTACAGACTGGAACAATCGATACTAACTCAGCGCATGGAAAGTCACTGTGTTGCTTTTGTGATGGAAAGTTAAACATCAAATGTTTTATTAGTCACTGCTGATGTATGAAAATCAGGCTCATCTGCTACTTTAGACATCTGCTAATTGACAACCAATTTCACATTTACAGAACATTTACCCAGCATTTACAGGACTTTCTTTTAAGATAGTCTCAAATGGTACACAAATTTAAAGTTATAAAGAAAGAAGACAAACTCCAATATAAACCTTTTATTTGAAAAGACAGAATTTTAATCTGTACACCATTTATAAACATAAACAGGTCTCTGAACTGGCAGCACTGCTGCCCTGGGAACAGCAGATGGCGCTATTACCCAAGACGTAATCACGGTCTAAGCGGAAAACGGAGTTTCTACCTCACACGGGAAAATCTCATCTTCAACTGACTCCTTTTGAATATTAATATTTTATGAATTTACCCAAAGTTAAAATGCATTTTATGTTACAAAGAGTCTGGGTTTGTCGGTTTCACAGTTATTGAGGTACTTATGTTACTCTTCCATGAAAAAAATATTTATGCACTAATAGTACTACCACAAATACATGAAGAATACAAAAGGATGTCTTACTCTCAGTTTAAATTGACTCAAATTTTCATCAAGAATGGAAATATCTGTGAGACTCTTTTTTAGAGTCCAACATAGATACTGAAAACAAAATGTTTGGATACTGAAATGTGAAGCATTTTCATGTGCTTTACAAGAATGAGAAAAGCAAACAGCAGCAAAGTGACTATTCAATAAATAAACAAAACTGCTCAATAAAATTTATAAACAAATAAAACATACTATAAAACAGACTTGAAATTCTAAAGTTTTAAAAATAATTTGTTAGGAACCTGAACTAATTTGTTAGAAAATGGCCACTGCTCTCCCTCTCCAAGCAAAGCACACAGAGCTCAGCTGAGAAACCACCCAACCCCAACGTTCTAAGGTCGTGTTCCTAAGTCCCATATCCCTGGACATAAATTTTCAGAGCTGCTACCCACAAACAATTTGAAAGATGAGAAAGCTTCTTAAGTAGAATGTGGCTTGTTTGTTAGGCTTCTGGAAGCTTATGCTACAGCACCAAGTTATATATGTCAGTGAGGCTCCTGAAGTGTCTCTAGCAACAACCCCCCTTGGGTGGACTCCAAGACAGAGTCATCTTAAAGTGCTTTCCATATCAAATTAAGTTACAGGAATAACTTTACTGTGAATGTACCAGTGTATTGTGCACCAGTGAAGAATTTCTGATAAACATTTTAGTAAGTGCAAGTGAATTAGGTATCAGGCTAGGAATTCTTAAAAAAAAAAATCCACACCAAATACCTCATTTAGCTCCTGTTACCCAGAATGCTCTCAATTGCACTTTTCTGAATCCTTCCTGTCATTTAAGGGCATGCCTAACACCCACCTTTCCGTCATGCTGTCCCTTGCCACCTGTGAGAACGGGGCCTCTTCCATAACTTGTGGGGCTCTCACCGTATGTTGCCGTGCACTGGCACTAAACCCTTCAATTCTCCGGCCAGAGGGGACATTCCCTTGTGTGTCAACTCTAGGGGCTGGTGCAGTGTGCTTTATTATTTAGTAAGCTGTCAGTAAACATTTGTTGAAAAACTAAAAATTAGAGGAATTAAAGTAACCATTTAAAAAATAAAACTTCATAGGGAGGAAATGTCAAATTATTATAAGTTTCTGTAACTTGCCTATGCAGAGGACACAAAGTCAGTACTGTAATGACCCTGTGTGGTGCCCATCAGGTGCCGGAAGTACCGAGGGACTATTTGTAAAGTACAGGACTGACTGGCCACTACGCTGCACGCCTGAAACTGATACAAAAGAGCAGTGAATGTAAAATGTACTGGAAAAAAAATTAAAAATAATAAAAGATTAAATGTCTTTAAGTGGTTAGTTTGAACAGCTATAGGTTTAGACTTATCCAGGTAAAACCCGGTCTCTGCCGCTTACTTGCTGTGTGACCCTGGCAAGTGGCTCAAGCTGTGGTGAGCTCGGCTGTCCCTCTGAGGCACGGGGTTAGCAGCCACACAGGACAGGAGAGTCGAGAGGCTGACTCCCTTCCTCCCTCCCTCCCTCCCTAGAAAGGCATTCCAAATATTGATGATCGATATCAATATACTTTCCTTTCCTCCTACCCTTTCAAATATTAGAGTACATTTAATGTACCAGGCATTGTGTGACATATTAGGGCTTAGAAACAAATAATAAACTTGTAAATAAATTATATAATATCAAGGAAAATAGAGCAGGGTACAGGGCTAGAATGGAGGAAGGGGGTGATTTCGGATGGGGTCACCAGGGAAGAGCTCAAACATGATGATATTACAGCAGAGGGAACAATCATGGGGCTGGTTGTGAAAATCTGGGAGATGGTATCTGTGCTCAGTACAAGGCCAAGAAGCATTAAAAGCTCTTAGTAAATGACTGAGAATACTATAATAGTACAAGCATGCTAATTTAGTAACTGTACTAAAGACATGGAAGTTGGCTAAAAATTTGCATATAAACTCCATTTCTGACTGTATGGTTTGAAGTGGCAACCTTTATCTGAGTTCAGCTGGTGGTAACAAGCTTCAGTCGCACCTCCTGTGGCATCACCCGTGGTGTGGCAGCCTTGTGGGAATGATGGGAAGAGGGGACAGGCCTGGGTCCATCTCTGAGAAGGCACAAAAGGCCGGCTGAGTTTCATCACCCACCAAGACGCTGGAGTCCACGCTGACCCACTGAATGCCGCAGGGGGCGTGGGGAGGCAGCACTTTGCTGGCACATGGCCTCCCAGGCTCCAGTGACTCAAGAGATGGGAGGTCCTGTTACTTCCTAATGGATGTCTAGTAACACGAACTGCCCAAAATGGCAGCAGTGTAGTAGACATCATGTTAAAAAGCAAACGTGCTTTAGTTTAGTGTCCGTGGGTCTATGGACACCTTGTTTTGACCATCAATATTTGGAATGCCTTTCTAGTGAGGAAGGTCATAGAGGCTAATTTTTCATTTAAATGGTTGTTCAAAAGGTCAGATGAGCCATGTTGGTAGCAGAAGTAGTAATTGCAGCAGTAACAAAAGCTTATATTCATGGCACTCTGCTGAGCTAAGCACTTCATGCACACTACCTCATTTAACTATCTTAACCATGAGAGATAAAACTATTAAAATTCTCATATGGATAAGGGACTGAGGCTAAGTAACCTTGGCCAAGGTCACATGACTAGTTAGCCATTGAAAAGGGGTACAATCTCTGAACTGTGATCCAGCCATTATTTCCTGGTCAAATAAATTCTTTACCCACACCTGCCAAAACAAATTATTTTTTTGCCTCCTTCCTATTCATTTACAAGAAATAATAGGTGTTCTTGGTGTTGTTCTTATTCTGCGTTTTAATGCTTATTCATTTAGTAAAATACAATGTAGCTTTATTTGTAGAGGAGATGCCATATATATTATCTTGGTCTTTGGGCATTTTCTTGAGTTAGATTACAGAAGTATATTTTCAGAATCTTTCACATTTGAAAAAGTTTTTTTTTAAAGGAATTATAGGTCACATCCAAAAACCTTTATTCACAAATACAAAAAATAAAAATTTTAGAAAACCTAGCATTCTTCATTTATTCCTGAAAACAAGCTGAGTAGTAAATTATCACTTAGAGCTGTTCTGTATCTATTGTATAAAATTGTTGTTATAAAAATCAAGAATGGCATTTGTGAATTTGGCTAAACCAATAACCACTACGTAGTCCAACTAGAGAGACTGCTGCCCCATGTGTGTTTCAAATGAAATAAACAATGGTAGTCACATCCACTTTAGTAGAGTAGTAAGAAATAATCGTTTTAACAAAGCTAAAGCTATTGGAAGTTTTCTTATTTTAATAGGATAGAAGAAAGAAATATAATTTGAGGTTAACCAGATTAATAGGGCAGAATACAAACTCCGAAGTGGCCATTTGCTGTCCATTTTAATCCTAGAATTCTTATTGACTCTAATTAAAATTCTGTAGATGGAAGAGTTGTGTGTTTCCAAGGAACTGGCAGTGAATGCTGTCTGCCAGCCATCTCCAAACACCCCATAACCACACACAACCCGCCTGTCAGGAGAGCTAATGCAGACATCGCAGGGCACACCACATTTGTCACTGTGGCTAATATCAGAGATACGCAGCTCTTTTTTCTTAGCACACAAAAGCAAGATATGTAATTCAATGCTCAATTTACCCTTGTCTCGCAGGAGATTTTTCCCCGCTAATTGATAGAAATTAAGCCATTAATCAAGCCACTAGCCATCATTCAAACCAGAGAAGATGAATACAAACTTTCATCATAACCACCTTCCCCATTTTAGTGTTCATTAGCATTAATTTTTAATGCAATTATGCTATTCTTTTACGCTGAGCTCATAAATTACTGCTCTTTTGTTGCTGGCTGGCCTTGTAAAATCCAAACTAATGCTTTGTGCTCTGATCTTAAAGGCAATTACTAGGTTCTTCTATCTTTTATATCTTTGCATCCCCAATAACCTTTATATATAATGAACACTGTGACTGACTGTGCCTGTTTGTTATTTTAATGCCTTCATATAAATCTCTGTGAAGGTATAAATGTAGTCAAATGTATGTACTACACACACACCCCACAGATACACCACATACATCACAAAATATGGATGCTAATATAAAAATAGAATCTCACAAATCCATATTGTAGTTTATGTTCAAATACAAAGACTTCATTATAGCTTATGATTAAAACATAGTGCATTATTATATTAGTTAGAATTTTTATAACAAAGAAGAGAAAACAGGAATAGTGAGTGGCTATTCTAAACATTTGTAAGGGTCAAATAACTACTAAAAACAGAAAGAATAACTATGAGATATCAAAATACCTTAATTCTTTACCTAGAGTTATTGTTTCATATTTAAGTCCTTACTTAAAAAAAATAACTGTTGAAAACTGAAAATTAATGAGATTAAAATGAAGAGTCTGGAAGATAAAAAAAGAACCATTTATCCAAAAGTGTGTTTATAAGCACATGTAATAACTCCATATTCTTATATTTTGCAAAGTGGATGCATCAGTTTGTTAGAGGATAATAGTAAAATGAAAAGACAAAATCGCAGAAACAAATACTGAACCAAGAGGCAGCATATGCACTCAGTCCTCCACCCCGGAGAAGGCGGGGAAGGTAGGTTCTCCCTATAGTCTCCCAAAAGCAACGGTTGTGCTCACTTTCAGGTGCAAAGATAAAAACCTACAACTCTCTTTGTGTGTCACCCCAGTGACGCCTTTGCCTTTGGTTGCAAGTTGTTATGCGCTGGCCACCCACTGGGTAGAGAAAGGTTGCGTGTGTGGCATTAAGGTTTGTGAAATAAAACTCAATGGGAGATGACAGCAGAACTGGTGTCCGTGCTGTCCCTGCCACCTTTCGGAGATGTAGAGTGGCTGCCTACCCCTAACACTGCGGGGTAAGGGTAGGGAGTAGAGAATACATTCAGGAATCCTGTACCAAACAAAAAGTTTCAAACCATTAACTTATTAAGATATAAAGACGGTGACGATTGGCTTGACTTCATCTTATGCTTCCTCTCATAGCTAGTTCTTTATTAGATTTCATCTTTAATAGGAAGTTACACACGGGTTACAAACAGTGAGGCTTGCTTCTATAGGCACTTGATTCTCTGAACCAGGAGACTTCTTATGTCAGGATAACTGGACAGCCTACACCTAAGACTTTTGTGATTGTTCCTTTGTGATATCAGAAGCAAACAGGCATGGAACACATATGTATTTGAACATTAAAGTTGTTGGTGTAAGTTTGGTTATGGTGAGTTCTAAAACCTCTCCGTATAATATAAGCATTTTGTGTTTGGGCTCAGAAGCTTAGAGAAGACAGTCCACGGCTCCATGTGCCTTTATTTTCCTGAACATATTGATGCAAATGGTGGGGTTTGGAAAGAGAAATTGAAATTAATTCACCCAACATGTATTTAGCTTATATATGCCAGGTGCTTGAGATCTGGTTGGAAATGACTGACTTTTTGCTGTCACAGTCCATGGACAAAATGGAGCTGACTTTTATTTAGAAATTTTACTTGTAAATAGTTATAAGCTGCTAACAACAGGGGTTTGTTGTGTTTACGAAGTGCCTTTGCACCTGTTATTTTACTCGATCCTGAAATAGACATGATTCTTGGTAATAAATTACACCTTTATTTTTCAAATCAAATATTTAATACTCTCATGACTTAGGAGATCTGTAAGAGGCAGGGCTGGAATACCAAACCAAGCCTTTGTACTTCGACTCTGCGTGCTTCTCATTGCATGAGGGGGCTCCTTGGCCTTGGAATCTCCGACTGCCTCACAGGAAGAAGAGTTACGATTGTTTACACTTATTTCAAATGCTTACTAAATTTACATAATTTTTATCTTTTGAACAGAGATGGGGCAGGGAGGAGATAGTAGATGATAGGAGATATTAATTTCTCTTAAAATCAGAGTATAAACTTTGAAGAAACCACTAAATACTTCAAATTGCAATTTAAAAAATTAGCTTTCTTGTGGTATGACTTATGTATAATAACTACACTCACTTAAAGCATACAATTCAGTAAGTTTTGATATATGTATATACCTGTGCAGCTAACAGCACAATCCATATATAGAATATTTCTATTACTACCAAAAATTTCTTGACGCCACTCTGTGGTCAGTCTCTACCTGTGCCCTGAACCCAGGCCATCACAGATCTGCTTTCTGCCAGAGTATATGCGTCTGCATTTTCTAGAATTTCATATAAACGGCATGCTCTTTAACGTCTGATGTCTTTCACTCAGCATATTTTTGTGATAGCTCCATGTTGCTGGATATATCTGTTGTTTGTTCTTTCTATTACTGGTAGAATTCTATTAGATGAATATCCCTAAATTGTTTATCCATTAACATGCTGATGGACTCTTGGGCTGTTTCCAGTTTCTGGCTTTTGCGAATAATGTTGCGAATATGTATGTAGATATTTTTGTGTGGACAATGTTTTCCTTTCTTTTGGGTAAATACGTAGTACTGGAATGGCAGGGTTGTATATAGTAGGTTTGCATTTCTCTGATGATTAATGACACTGAGCATTTGTTAATGCACAATTGCCCATTCACTTCTTTTTAAAGTGTGTTCAAATCTTTTGTTTGTTAATTAGGCTGTTTGTATTCTTATTATTGAGTTCCTTGTGTGTACAGAATATACATCCTCTGACAGTATGTATTGCCAATATTTTCTCCCATTCTGGGACTTGCCTTTTTGTTCTTAATGACATCTATCAAAGAACAAAAACTTTTTTATATTTAAAAAGTCAACTTATCATTTAAAAAATGCTTTGTGCTTTTTGTGTCTATCAAAGAAATACTCGCCTACCTCAAGGCTGCAAAGATTTTTTCCTGTATTTTTTCCCCAGGAGTTTTATAGTTTTAGCCTTTATATATACAATAACAATATATACATACAACAATTCTTATGTATGGTGTAAGATAAGGGTCAATGTTTATTTTTCCTCATAAGGCTATCCACTGTTTTCAGCACCATTTACGGAAAACAGTTTCTTCTCCTCCTTGAAATGCCTTGGTAGTTTTGCTGAAAATTAATTGGCCATATATGTGAGGGTTGATTTCTGGTCTCTGCACTCTTTCCATTTATCTCCATGTCTATCCTCACAGTAACGCACAGTCATGATTGCTGTAGCTTTACAAATCAAGGAGTGTAAATCAACTTTGTTCCTTTTAAAAACTGCTTTCAATAGTCTATGCTATTGCATTTTATATATAATCTATTCTTAGTAGAAACTTTGCTTCTAACACTTTACATTAAGTTTTACCATTACAATGCAAAGTATAAATATCTAATAAAATTTAGTTTCAGGGGTAAATTGAAATACAAATGATTAATAAAATTAGTCACTCTCCAAATATTTGTTAGGTACGACACTTAACATAAGAAAAGAAACCATTGCCAACTAACCAAATCAACTTTAAAAACAGTTTTTGGAACTGATCAAGTTGTAAAAATGTTATCACAAATAAATACTGTTCCTGTGAATTTTATATCTTCTGGTTTTAGAGTAAAAAATGGAGCCACATTTGTGTTACTGTACAAAGGAGCTGCCACATAAGATAGTAACGGTTTTGTTTTGGTCAATGAACGTAGTTTACAAAATATAAACTCCAGCTGGAACTGATGAAAGGAAAACCGGAAGGGAGACAAAGGGTGACAGACCGCCAGGGTGTCCAACTTTTAGGTGTGTCTGGGCCACACTGGAAGAAGAGTTGTTGTCTTGGGCCAAGCATTAAATATACTGCGACACATCATCACACACAAAAAAAATCTCATGTTTTAAGTGAATTTATGATTTTGCGTTGGGCTGCGTTCACAGCCATCCTGGGACGCATATGGACCATGGGCCGCAGGTTGGACACCCCTGGTAAAAGCAGCAATTTTTTAGAGATTGTCAAGAACCAAGAATGAATGTATATGTTTAAGAGTGTAAACTACCTGGAGAAATTCTAACTGTGCTGGGAACAGAACTGGAATCCCAAATTGAATGGATGAATAATCTCTATTCCTCAAACTATCATTTAAGAAGCAGCATACGTACACATCATAAATTGAACTCAGAAGTCTGTAATTATAATCTCCATTTTACTTGGTCAATCATTTTGCTAATACTTTGTCCTTGTTACAGTTTTTCCAGTCAAGAAGTGCAAATAAGATTCTTGGCTTTTAATCAAGAAAAGCCCTAAATGCCACAGTATCTATATTATTAAAGTAGGGTGGGCTCTGTGTGTTTCTGTATGTTGAAATAGTTGGTAAAGCTGCATGGAGATATATATATATATGATTCTTATTTGGTTTAATTTATTGCTGCTCACTTTGGAGAGGCCTGACATCCTCTCTACAATGTTATGTTATGAAAATTATATGATAGCCACAGCTACAAATTATATGCATAACTGCATAATTTTTCAATTAAAATATTCTGGTGAGATTGCCCAATGATTTGATATTTTAAATTCTACCTTAAGAAAAAGAGGGTAGCAAACATTTAAGTTGGAAATCTCACATCAACAACAATCATAACCCTTATAAAAATGGGGAAAGTTTCCATAATTTTAGCCTGTTTCCAGTACATTGTGATATCCATAAAGCAAATCTTATCCAATTCCCACATTTGTCATATTAAACTGAGGCATAAGTAGAGCCATTCAGATATGATAAGGAACAGAGTATAAGCAAAGAAATAAAAGAATTAACAAACGGAATATGAGATACATAATTTAGCTCAGGCCTCCATGACTTTGAGAGAAATCAGCTCTAAGAAAAAAGTAATATTAACCATTCATCTCCTTCTAATAGTGTCTTTTCATGCACACACAATGCTTTAAGTCACAAAGTTACACATAACAGGCAAATCCAGCTCTGCTTAAAGGTGAAATAAGCCACTGAAATTTACTACACTAAGTTTTAGCTTCACGATTAATTATATACTATGTCAAGCAAGTCTTCCCACTAAATTTCTATCTTCTCTTCTGAGTTAAGATAATCTACTAACGTGCAAATGTGATCCCTGGATGGAGGAAGCACCTTGGCAGAGATGAGTTTACTGTCCCATGGAAGAGAACAGGGCCCTGTAGGACTGACGAATGTAGAAGAAGAAAAAATCCGGGAGATGAGGAACTGACGATGGAAAGATCAGGATTGTGTGGGAGCTAAACCCTGAAAATAAGGTAGGACAAGGGATTCTGAAGATGTGAGTAGAGGGGGCAGGGCACAAAAGGGAAGTGAGATGGTGACAGAACATCTATAGTAGTTCTGAGCTTCAATACACACCCACCAAGACAGCCCAGTGTGGGCAGACAGTGGCTCTGGGCGCAATCCCTAACCATGGGAGCCTAACTTCTGAGCAATCTGTTTTTCACACATTGTAATTCTTGCGGGTCCACATCAATTACCAGTATGTGATGGCTATTCTAAAGACCTGTGATCTTAGGGACTGGGGAGAAGGCAGTGCTAATGACAATCATTTTGAAGTATTTCAAAATCTGGGCAGAAAAACCTATAATGGATCCACACAAGTGGGGAAATTTATAAACCTCTTAAGGTATATTTGACAGTTTGTAGCACCTGTAATTGAAGTAATGAGGAAATATTAGTTATGTTAGATATAAGCGAACTTTGAATAAAAAATGTAAAAAATTCAAATTCATGAACACTAAGACTGACTACAAATCTAAATTTTAAACACAACCACATATACATACATGCATAAACACTTCTGGGCCTACTTAAACTCATTTAATAAACTCAAACTGATATCACATAAAAATATTAGCACCAAAAATAAACCTTTGAAAATGAAACCACTGCAAATCCACAATTAATTTGAAACATTTCAAGAGTTTTTACAGACTGACTCAGGGCTTGATCTTGGCAGCCAGAGGGACAGAGGAGGTCAATGACCCAGCAGCAGTGAGGCGGTGATCAGTCAGACAGTAAAACAAGTCCCTGGAAGCAATTACTGCCCAACACGTCAGAAAGCTACTGGACCAGAATACTCGGGAAATGGATTTAGAAGTTTCAGTGTCTCCCTGCTGCCCCCTTTCTAGAAATACTGTTGAGTAAACACATTCATAAGGCCAGTTGCTACCTCAAACAATAATTACTGCAAAAAGTCCTTGTTCGAAAGTGATGATTGAAGGAAGGTTCTTCTAAACAAGTTTACTGATTGCCAAGGAGAACATATTTATTTCTTTGTGTTTGTCTAGTATGAGACATTGCAAAACTGTAAGCTCTAAAACAATCTGATCTGGTTCAAAAAGTTATCCAGCATCCTGCAATTTCTTCTACAAAACAGCAGTGGGTCAAACCAGCATGAACGAAGGAATCAAATGAGTGACAGTCTAACGAGAATAGTGTTTGGATCACACCGAGCATTCGCAAAGACATCTAGTAGGTGTTAACATTTGTGGAATGATGAGTTGAACATGGACTGCTGCTGCTAGAAGAATGTGGCACTCCTTTATTGGGAAGGGAAGCTCCTTGATGATTCTCTCTCTTTTGGGAAGTATGGCAGATACTTGTTTATTGTTGTGAAGAACTGCTTAAGAGACCTAAAAGCTACCTTTCATTCTGAAAAGAAAGTCAGTGGAATAAGAGAAATATTCACACATGATATATTTGACAATGGTTGACTATCCAGAATATAGAAAGAAAAAGACTCCTATACTAAATAATAAAGACAAATAACCCAGTTAAAAAATGAGGAAAGGATTTGAAAAGACATTTTTCCAAAGAAGATACACAAATGGCCAACAAGCAGCCCTGACCAGGGTGGCTCAGTTGGTTGGGCATTTATTCCACAAAGTGAAAGGTCACTGGTTTGATTTCCAGTCAGGGCACAAGCCCGGTTACAGGTTTGGTCCCTGTTTGTGGTGTGTACGAGGGGCAACACATTGATGTTTCTCACATCAATGTTTCTTTCCCACTCTTTCTTCCTCCCTTCCCCTCTCTCTAAAATAAATAAATAAAATCTTTTAAGAAGTGGCTAACAAGTGTACGAAAATATGTTAAACATCATTAGCCATCAGGGTTTTGAAAGTCAAAAATCATAAGATGCCACTTAATGCACACTAGGATATCTATAATCAAAAAGAACAAACAAGTTTTGTTGAGGATGTGGGAAAACTGGAACTTCATTTGTTGCTGGTGGGAATACTAAGTGGTGCCACTTTGGGAAGTAGTCTGGCATTCCTATCAGAGGTAAACATAGAGTTACTACATGATCCAGCAATTCTATTCCTAGGAGAAATAAAACCATGTATCTGCACAAAAACTTTTAGATGAATGTTCATGGCAGACATATTAATAACTGGCAAAAAGAGAAACACTTAAATGTCTATCAAGTGATGAATGGATAAATGAAATGTGGTAGATTCACACAATGGATTATTATTCAGCCATAAAAAGGAATGAAAAACTGATATATGCTGCAATGTGGCTGCACCTTGAAAACATGACGTTAAGTGAATAAAGCCACTCACAAACACCATATACTGACTGATTTCATTTACATGAAAAGTCCAGAATTGTACAAGGCAAATTGTACAGGCAGAAGGCAGGCTAGTGGCTGCCTCCTGCCTGGGTGGCAATGGGGTGAGGAATGACTGCTAACAGGTTCAGTTTCTTTTTGAGATGACAAACATGTTCTAAAAACCATTAAGTGATGGTTGCACAACCTTTAAACACAACTATTGAACTGTATACTTTAAATGAATCACTTGCATGGTACATGAATTGTATCTCAATAAAGCTGGTATATTTTCAAAAAAGTAAACAAGAGGTAGAGTAGTGGAAACCACATGTATGGAAAGAACCTGGGTGTGAGGGCAAACAGAGAAACAGGATGACGACTGTGGGTTCAAGGGAGGTCACTTTAAGGTGGGAGATCCTAGAGCAAGCCTGTGCCCTGTTACTGAATGATACAGAAGGCAGGAGAGAGCAACGGTGCTAGAGGGAAAGGAGATCTTCAAAGGAGGAAAGGTCTTGACAAAGCGAGAACAGCATTAGAGGAAATGATGAGACTCCTAAATGAAGTTTTTTAAAAAATTTTATTCATTGATTTGAGAGAGAGAGAGAGAGAGAGAGAGAGAGAGAGAGAGAGAGAGAGAGAGAGAGACCTGCTCTTCACACTTCTATGCATTCAGTGGCTGATCCCTGCACATGCCCTGACTGGAATTGAGCTCGCGGCCTTGGAGTATGGGGAGGATGTTCCAACCAACTGAGCCACCTGGCCAGGGCTGATAATACCCTTAATAAAAGAGCAAGAAAGAAAAGGATGGGAGCAAATTCCAGCTGGTTTATCATTGTGAGGAAGTTCCTGTTTGATGGATTCCATTTTGTCAGTGAAGTATGAGGTAGCTTTCCCATGGAGCATGAGCAAAAAGAGGAGGGTGTGGCAGGTTTGCAGAGAAGAGATGACCTACCTGACTTGGGACAGTGAGCCTACTGGAGAAATCCAATGGGACAGATGTGTAGTTTGACACACCTACTTGAGGTGTGTGATGAAAATAAAAGAGAAACCGGTCAGTGAGTAAATGGCAGAGCCAGGAGTCGTAGGCAGATCTCTCCGACTCTGCCATGTTTCATCTGCTCTAACACACTGCCGGGACAGAGGGTCCATGTTATGTTGAAGAATCAATTCCGAGGCTTATGTGATGGGATATCAGAATCATTTTTTCCATGAGTACTTAACTAAAGCATCTGACAATCATTTGGTCCTATCAAAGACACCATCCAACGTGAACAACATTTCATACAAATTCAGGGTCCAGCAGAAGTACGGCTTGCTTGACTGTGGTTGGTAGGGTACATGAATGTCTCGCATGAGAAGGACAGCAATTTGAATATTTTACCTAAAATGTCAAATGATGTGCTTGAGTGTGATTGTTGTGTTACAGAGCTGCATGCTTATGATTTTGTAATAAAAAGGGGGCGTTATTTGTGCCACACCCAGTAGTTCTTTTTTTTTTTTTAGTACACTGCATTGATATCAGATTATTACTTTCTAATTGGCAAAATATGATCTTCCTGACATGTTACTAAAAACAAGTGAGCGTGGTGTGCAGCAAGGTGGTGGTAATGCCTGTGATGAGAACTGGACAGACAAGTGAACATCTCTGAGGTGAATGTCAGCTCACAGATGATGCCTCTGTCTAGAGAATGCTATGGAGTGAAAAAATCAGTAGAAGACTGTACTTACTTCCTCCATGAAGCCTTCCCAGATTGTTTTAATAATATCTTCTATGCCATAGGGACCCTAGGGAAATATCCCAGCCCAACCTCTGCTAAAAGCAGCTGCAGACACGGATAGCAACTGAAGATGAATTGAAGCTCCCTCCTCACCTATTGTGTACATTACTCAATGAGAAAGGATCAGTTATTGTTTCAGTTAAATGTCATTGACCCATGGGGGGGAAAACAGAATATATAAGTAAGCAAATCACATATGTTTACATATATGAAAAATAGATAAAATGTCTCACCTATCAATATATACAGATGGATAGAATATCCCATCTATCAATACATACATACTTTAGAAGAAGAGGAAAACAAAGTGACATTTATTAATTTATAACAAATAAAACAGACTTTAGTTATATATTGCGGAGAGTAGGAAAATGGGGGTAGGGAACAAACAGATACAGAAAGAGAGAGGATAGGGAGGCAAAGGTGACATAAACAGGCCCACAAAAAAGTCATGAAAAAGGAAGGTGGAAGAGGGAGGGAAAAGATAAAAGAGAAGGAAAACAGGAGGGTACGGAGAGACAGGGAAAGTCTCTGGCCTTGTCACGGGTGTCAGAGGGCTGGGCCACGCATGGTATGGTTGTCACAGCCTTGAGGCTGGCTAACGCTCTCAGAAGCAAAGTCCAAATCAATTTAACACTCCTCACTAAAAAGGCTAATATTTAAAACAAACAAAACACAATCCTTTAACACCTCCAAATCTTTAATGCCCCAGGTTGAAAACTAAGATAGTATAAGAATTCTTATTAAAAGTTTTTGGTTAACATTTGAAAACCCTCGGATTCCTGTAATTTTTTTTTCCTGAATAGAGAATAATCCTAATCCTGCTACAAAGCAAAGACTGTGACATTTTACTTCATACACACAAAAGGCCATCTACTTCCACCAAGCAACATGACTCTTCTACGGCCTTGAAAGGTGTTGCTGCCTAAATGCTGTCCCCAGAACAACAGATGTTCATGGTATCACCTATAAAAATCTTCTCTCTGGGTCAATCTCTAGCCTTAACACATTTCTAGAGAGCTTCTCTTTGTTAAGGAGGATTTGTAAATCTCTGCATTAGGCCTGTATACTTGGACTGCATCATTACCCTACACACGTTGCTTGGTTTCAGCCATTCTGAAATCCATTCAGTTCTCAATTATTTGAGAAACCATGTTTTCTTGTGTCTAGGTTTCACAAATGCTGCGCTCTTTACCTGGAACGCTCCTATCCTCTCCCCCTTTCATCTAGGTAACCCTTATTTGTTCTTTAACCCTCAGCTTGGAATTTACCTTCTACAGAAATTATCCTTTGACCTGTATGTCTGATGAGGAACTCTTCCTTGAACTTTTGCAGCATGCAATATTTCTTTTCCAGTTCTTCCCTCAGGCCGGATGTCTATCATCCAGTCTTCACAATGTGAATTTACTTCTGCAATATTCAGCTCAAATGCCACTCTATAAAGCTTCCCAAATTCCTACCGATTAGAGTTAACTGCTTATTTGAATGCCCAATATGGAACTTATTTTATTCTCCTTATATTACAGTTTTACACATCCCTGCCAACTAGCTGATATGCTACAAAACAGCTAAGATCTATGTACTCCCTTAGTACTTGCACATAGGAGGGATTCAGTGAGTGTAAGCCGGCTGAGTGAATGGACTAGATGAAATTAATCCTAGGTTGGAAGCTGACTTGAGAGTTAGAGCCCCTGCTTAAACCAAGAGAAGACTAATCTAGGAATGATACCTCCTAGGTGGGAGGTGCTTCCCACTGAGTGGAAAGACCACAGATTATAAGCAATATGAATCCCATAAGACAAAAGATTGCTTCATTAAAAAGTGCTGTAGTAGCTGTATGTAGTCATAAATAAAATAGTATATTATAAAAATTTTGTGGCAGTGATCTGGTAATAGATTTTGACTGAATTGATTACTCACTGACAGTACTCAACATAGTCCTGCAAATGCATCAACTATGTAATGAACAGCTATTAAGTATATTGATTTTCTGATTTCCATTGATAGCCAAGAGGCCAAAGCTACACATCAATATTTGTGTTAGCAATACCCAAGAGCTAACAATTTTGACAGATGAAAACCTCAAAAGTCTAACCAGTCCAAATTAATGGAAATTTGAAGGCCAAACCTCAGAATTTAAATGAAATACCTAACAAATGAATCTAATATGTTCAATAACAGTGAAGTCAGTGTTGATAATTTTTTCCCCCAACAAACTTTTAAGGTTTCCTTTTTCCTAATGATGGGATCACTTACTAATAGGTATGCTCTCTATTTCCTCCCGTAATCGGAATTCTGAGTTACACCGTCTCCAGCTAACACCTGGAGGAACTTAGCCAAGTACTTTATGAGTTAGTTCTTACAAAATTCCTGTGAGACAGGCATTGCTTTCTTCATTTTTACACAAAGCACTAAAATTCAATGCGACTAAGTGATATGGCTAGGGTCACCCAACCAGTAAGTAGGAAGTGCAGTATGAGCATGCAGGTCTTTTGATTAAAAAAATAAATAAAATAGTAAAGGACCATTTTGTCCTTCCACTTTTCACACAATTTTCCCGGCATTATTACCATACCTTTGTTGACTACACAATTACTAATTTTTACCATATATATTGTATTTTATATTCTGTTCTCCTGTCCCTGCTTAACGAATCTACTCAATGCCACGGCCCCGCTCCAGGAAAGGGTGGCACGTTTTCGGAAGACTCCAGCTCATCTCAGTGAATGCCCTCACAGGTCCCTGCAACCACTCTGTCATCGTCAGGGTCTGTTCCAAGAGCTCTCTGCATGTGGTCCCCAGACCAAAGCATCATCATTACCTGGAAATTTGTTACAAATGCAATTACCAATCCTCATGTGATATCAAGACACACTAAACTATACTTTATCTATATAAGATATATACCTGTACAGAGATACATGGTGTGTATACATGAATAATTATATTTTGTATTACATCTGTAGTTATGTCATGGTATTAGAATTACCTTCTTATGATGTGATTTAAGCCCAGGGTCAGCAAAATTTTTCTCTAAAGATCCAGTCAGTCAATATGTGAGGCTTTGCAGGCCATGCTGCCTCTGTTGTAACTAATATATTCTGCTGTTGTAGCACGAGAGCAGCACAGACAATATGGAAACAATGAGTGTGGCTTTTGTTGCAACAGGACTTTATTTACAAACCAGGTGGTGGGCTGGATTTGGCAGGTCCGCTGTAGTGTGCTGACCCCTGATTTAAGGTGTCATTAAAACACACTTCCATTACCTGAGCTTCCTGAGTGACTGAGGGCAGTGTGTGCATAATCAGGAACCAAGCGTTTCATGAATAATTCACACTGGAGATGCTGCTTTGTACGCATAAAATACAGATAATGTGATAAATTAAGATTGTGTATATTCTCTTAAAGGCATCCACAGAATTAAATTTCAAAGTTAAAGTATTATGAAAGGAAAAATTTTTGAAGTGCCTGTTCATACCTAAGAAAGTGTTATGTACTTAATAACTATTCATTAATACATATCTGTTGATGTGATCAGTAGTGGGCTTTGTGATGATAGAAACAGCGTACTTTATCAACTGTTCTTGTTAAGAGCCAAGTTTATTCTTTAGGAACTGAGAAAATATACTTAAAAAACCAAGGGTTTGGGACATGTAGGCCAAGTTTGAATCCTCGTTCTTGTCATGTTAGCATGAGTATAGGAAAATGATCCAACTGCTCCTCTGTTTGCTAAGTAAACCCTAAGAATACAATCTATTTCAATTTTTTTCCCTAACTGCATTCAAGGTAAAAGGAGGAATACTACAAAATTGAACTGAAAACATAATTTCGAGAATTCCATTGCTAAACCTTGTTAGGAGCCTCCCTTTTTTTTACAACTTCAAGTATTATTTTCATTCTAGGCTTAAATATTTATAAGACAATTACTCTAGCTAGATAAAAATATCCATTTTCTCTAGTTTTGTACATGTATGGAGCATTTCTTTAAAAAGGAAAGAGTTGTTTTTGAAGTACCTCCAAAAGAGAAGGATGGGACAAAAAATATTTCCTGTATTTCCTGCTCAGACTTCTTTTTCCCTTTTCACCTCCCAACAGAAAACAACCTAAAAGTCAACCTGCATTCAGGGCCTGAGAAAAATGGCTGGAAAGGCTGCTACTCCTGGGTCGGGAGGATGACAGTTTACTGGCACCTGCAGCGACTGTGCGAGGCCCAGTGCAGGCCCTCCCTCAGCTCGGCCTGGCTGTGAACAGTGACCTCCTGCTTCGGCTCAGTAGGTGATGATTAGGGCTTCTTGTAGCATTTGTTAAAAGGGATTTAACAAGTCTTACTCTACTTCAATCTGCTTCCCAGAACTCCCCGACTCGCTGAAGATAAATGAAGGTGTACACTATCATAAACCCCCCAGAGTCAGGTCGGGAACCACTGAGTAAAGTGAATTAACATAAAACACTAACCTGCCTCTTTCTGCCTATTTCTGTAGTAAGGTTTGTCCTTCCAGAACGATAGAAAGTGCCATTGTCTTTCTCTCTTTGTTTTTTTAAAGCAGGGTGGCATTTAGAGCTTCTTTCTCTAAACCATAGTCTTAGAAATACTTTCCCCCCTTTGACATGGTTTTGCTTTTTCCCCTTTACTGCTGCACATTTCTGATGAGTCAGGGGCAGGGAGGTGGGGTGGTGTGGGGTCGAGGTGGAGGTGAAGGAGATGGGGGGAAATTCTTAGAAAGGCAGCAATGAATCCACTAAATTACATATGATCCTTAAGATTCCTCATAGATCTATCATTTTATGACTTTACTTATTTCTGATGGGAATGAGAGGAAAACAAAGTGGCACTTAGAGGAGAAATAAAATATTAACTTAAAAAGTATCTGAGACAGAAGTCATTTCACCAGAACTTACTGGCGATGTCTTTACGGGGGTGGGGGGGGGTGGAGAAGAAAGAAAGAAAGGAAAAATAAGAGAACTTAGCCACCACCAGCTGACCTCTGGAGCATGTCCTGGAGCAGGACACACTCAGACCAGTACCCCATTCCATCTGCAGTTATGCAGTTATGTAGAGAGCACTGTGTAACAAAAATAGCCTAGCAGAAGCTTTGGCCAGACTGGTTCAAAATTATCTAATTTCAGAAGGAGAGTACTATTTGATTGAAAATATGTTATGACTTTAAAAACTGTCTTAAGTTATTAGTTAACACTGTTAGAAAAGGCTTACATTAAAATGTATACAACTTGGAAGTTTAACAAAAAAACTCAATTTTTCAAGATATGAAAAATTAGCTTCAACAAATGAAAACCGTACCCTGTGTTCATACTTTACATAGAAGGCAAAACTTCTGGATAAAGAATGTAAGAACAGGGTACTGAGTCTGTTCCAACCGGTACCGTGAGATGTTCCAAAAGTCCTAGCGGTATTCACTGCTGTGCTCTGAGACCATACGCGAAAATTGCATTGAGTTACTTTCACATTTACTATTTTGGCACAATAATATTAAATTGTTATATATCAAAATGGTTAACCAAGTCTAACTAAAAATTTAAGTTAGAGTCCACCTAGCAGTTAAAATTATAGAATTTTAACAAGGTCAATTATATTAAAACCCTTAACATTCTTCATTTGGAATCTAAAGAGCCACACCTACTCAGGCAAACCTTCCCCATCCCCGAAAAAAAAATTCCTGGTGCTCCCCTTACCCTGGGCGACTTTGAAACTGACTGAATTGTCTGGCTGTAAAAGCCAGTTTAAGTTTACATCCTTCCACAAATAGGGTGCTATGATCTATACACTATACAACTACTTAATGTAGATATACACCTACTTAATGTACATTAACACTTCTCATTTGTATATCTGCCAAATTAAGAAAAAAATGTCTTTAATAGGCAAAGTTTTCAGTGAAAGTGCTGCTACAGCTAGTATTTTATTTCTTTTAGAGTTCTTCTGGCCTATTTCCTAGTAGACAAGAGGAAATGAGGTCTCTATTATATAAATCACATAACTGGGAAAACCATGATAAAATTACCAGTTTCAGTTGACCTCAAAACAGGGCAGCAAAATATAATAACTGAAAAGCAAAAGTTTTATATAATTTAATGTACTGACCTCACTTAAGTATCAGAATAATTAATGATGTCTCCACTCCCTGCACAAATTATTAGAGAGGTTTGTCTTCAACCGCTAAAATTACACTTAGTGAATCTGCTTCATTAAATTAGTGCTTGATGCTGCTGTTAATCTTTGTCCCATAGAGTTATGAAAGCAATGAATTTAATAGCTGCACAAACATCACAATCTCAGCTGTACATGTACATGAACACTAATCAAGATCACTCAGCAGGTCAGCAGATTAAGATCGGAGTCAGTCTCCATCTCCTGGGCTCCAGGCTGAAATTTCCCTCGGTTCACCTACAGATCTATTACATGTGATCGCCACACTGTCCCATACCAGAAGGAAATACATGCGTTATGCCTACTTTATCTAAATTAAATAGACATAACTGACAGCTCTACCATATTTGATAATTCATTCTTAATTTTCTTCTAATAAAAATATTAAATACTACTACCAGGAGCAACTACACAAATATACAAACAGAGCAGCACTTTATGTTACTACATATTGTTTTTATTTTCTGCACAAGGTGACTATTTTTCTTCATTTTGAACACACAGAATAATCGGACGAATTACACTAAAAATAATTTGTTTGTTTGGTTATATTTATTTAAAAATGTTAAGGTAATAAAGAAATAGATTTGCAATTAAAAACAAGCCATAGGACTTTTGTTTTCATTGTAACTAGTTCAGTTATAGTTACCCAATAAATCCTTTTACTGTTTTTTCAGGACATAATGGATAATGTTGTTGGTTTTTCTGTGATAAGAAAACACTTTCATATAGTATTTTAATATTTCCTAGTTCATAAACTCAACTACATTATTTTTCTGAAAGTTAATAAGATACCAATCCCTTTTCCTGCTTACTATCAAATCATCCTGTTTTAACCTATTAAAAATGATATTAAAAAGCTACAACAGTTTAATAGCAGAAGAAACATGTAATTTCTTTTTAAGGATGACTGGCATTTGATGCAAGATTAATAACTCAACCAACAACATTCCCCCATCATCTTTTATATCATATACATTCACACTAAATTCTAAAATAAATTAATTTGACGTATTTATTGATCTTCTTTTACCAGTTTGTTTCTTCCATATTCTGTAAACTACTATGGCATATCAAATCCACTACAGCTTTATTTTATATTGTTCTGTACACCTTCCTAATTTGTCCCACATTCTTTTTCTTATAAAATGTCAATACAGAAATTAAGCATACATATACAAAGATCATAGCTAATGCCAGATGTTGAGAGAGTCTCTCGTGACGAGAGACTCCACACCAGGTGGTTGAGCCGGCCTAATGAAGCAACACATGCCCATGAGGGACACAAAGGGTGGATTTGGAGGGACCTGCTCTCATTTAGTTATTTATGAAAATAGAGAGAAGGATTAGAAATCAAGGTAAAAATGAAATGAAATCCAAGGCTCCCCATTTGTAAAGCAGAGTATTTTCTTGTTAAAGGTTTTAAAATTTGTCTTCAAAATTAAGGCTAAAGAAAAAATCTTTTATGTATATGTTTATGACATGATATTAAATATTTCTAACTCCTCTACTGAGTGGTAAACATGAAAATAAATAATTTTTCTTTAAGTGGGTTAAAATACAAACATAATTTCTTAGGACTTAATATGTTTCTTATATCAAAGGACTTAAAAATGTGAGTTCAGGTTAGTAAATGGCCCGGCCATAAAGCATAACCTTAGGCAATAAGTAATGAACCTGAGAGCATTTTAATATATTTTCTTATCACCAAGTGAAGCACTTTAAGTTATTACAGCTAGGCTGCATGACCTCATACAATTGAATCATGCCAGAGCCAAATAGGCTAATGTCTCTGATAGCAATTAGATAAAGGCAGGATGTTAACTTTTACTTCAAGAAGTGTTAAACAAAGAGACTCAACTCCTGGCTTAACTTAGTTAGAAATAAGTTACTCATTTAACAGTAAAGGTTGATGTCGGAATGGCCTCTTTCACCTGTCAAAAAGGAAATTAATTTTTTTAAAAAACTATCAGGGAATTTTAATTCTATAACAGACACTTTGCCAGAACTTCTGAAGTTTCTAATAATATTTTGATACACTCTAATATCGAAACACCTCCTCTTAAATATCTAAAGGTTCCAATATGCTCAGTATTGGTTGAGAAAAGTCCTCTTGTCAGTCATCATTACAGAGGATGGCTTATCTGAGCTCAACATGGCAGGTCAAAACAGAGGAATTAAATGATAAAACTGTACAATAAGATAATGTGATACAGGTACTAATATCACATTTCATCAAATCTAAGATGCCACTGGTTGCAACACACAATTCTTTTATACATCAGTAAGGAGAAAAAAGCTGTCAAACGGTGGCATTGTGCTTTCTTATCACTTAGGATTTCTTTTTTTTACTTATTAGAAGAGCTCTTTTAGACTGATAACAGATTTTCAAAAATTATGTATCACTCTTACACATAAGACAAAGAAAAACAAATGGCCTAGGGTATTTCTAAAACTTCTTCACATTCAAAATCTTACTTTTCGGAATCTTTCAAGTTAGGCTTGTCAGTGTCTAGGTTTTTGCTCACAATAACATTCTCTTTGCCATCAAGACTATTTGTGAGGCAGCCTTTCTTAAAAGGGTGCTCTCCACTGTTGTCCCTGGGGTTTTCTGCCAAGTTTCTGATACTCATTCTTCAAGTTTTTATTGCAAATTTAAAAAATCTAAGTCTGATTAAAAATTTTGGCACTTATAAAATCATACCACTGAATAAAATAATCAGTGACCGCTTGAAAAATGAAATACGGTTAAATATGAATACATGACTACATATTCATTCTTGTGGTAAATCACGACTGTAACTGATTAGATCAACCGCTTGGAGCTGAGTCGCCAAGTGCTTGTGGGCATCAGTGCTGGCGAAAATTCAAAATCAGTGGAGGAACTTTAAGAAAATATATAGGTTCCTGGGTCGACTCCCTCAAAATGCTGAAAAATATAAGGTGTTTGGAACATAAATATTTAAAAAACCACCCTCAGGTGATTCTGATGTATGCCAGGTTTGGGAAGCACTATATGGTTTAGCCCATGTTGCCGTGGAAGGCAAGATCAAGGTCCAATCGCCGTGCGAGCTAGTTAGCTGCAACATAGTAAAAAGAGCTCCGAATATAAATTTAGAACATAAATTTTCAAGTTCCAGCTCTACTACTTATTAGTTGGATGACCTTGAGTAAGCCACTTAAATTGTTGAATTTCCTTATTTACAAAACGAGAATACGTCATTCATAAGGGCTGTCATGGGGCTGAAATGAGGTGACCTATGTTTAGGTACTAGCACTGGTAAAAACACTTGGTATAATCTTAAAAACTGTTCTCTCACCTCCCCCAGCCACCTACATGTTTACTCCAGGCTTGTTCACACTGACAGATTTGAAAAATGTAAGCAATTTCCTCAAGGCATTCCCCAATTCTCTCAGCTGCAAGTAATCTCCCCCTTTTCACAGGCAGTCTACCTGTATTTCCTTACCGGAGCTTATTTCTACTCTGTTAATACTTATTTATGCACATTATACATCCCTCCCCGCCAAAGGTTGAAAACTTTTTGAGAGCAAGAACTTTGACTAATTTATCTTCAGAGCCCTCCCATTTAACACAGTGCGTGGAGCAGCCCCGGGTTTGCTAACGGAAGGAGATGAATGACAGAGCAAGGCAGAGATCCCGTTTCCACACTGACCTCTCCCGCTAAACCACCATTTACTGTAAGAGGTCACTTACTGCTCAGTCAACCTGGAAAGTCAGGTAAGGGGCATCACAATGCGACTCATCAGTCAGTCACTAGATCAGCTAACATTTCCTTACAGACTGGTAGAGGGAAGGACAATTAAAGAGTAATATACAGTCTGTGCATTTTCTTGGTTTGAAAATATCTGTAAAGCTTCTGGGGAAGGGATGAGAATGTGGTACAGCACCGCGTAGTGTGTGAGGAAATATAATCAGCCACGAGCATGGCTGCTATATAGTCACAGAAGCATATTTGAGGAAACAAAACCATTTTGTCTTCAGTGCTTGCAAGCAAACCTTTAAGATCATCTAAGTTTAAGTACTCAGTGGGAATTTTATATACATGTGGACTACACATCAACCCAGGTAGAAAACTCTTTAATTAAAGTGAGAATTTTTTCTGTAATTAGACAAACTAAATTGTAGTTGGCATACGATATCATATTAGTTTCAGGTGTGCAATACAGTGACTTGATGTTTATTCTGTATTTTTCATTGTTTTAAGGGAAAATGTCTTTGAATAAAAACTTCATGTCCGTGAAAATCATGGCCATCTAATCCAGCCTATACTGGAAAATGATAAGCTCATGTGAATCTACCATATGACTAAAAATAACTCACAAATCTTTCTAAATATAACTGTGTGGTGGTAGAGTCACCAGTTGCAAAACACAGCCAGATAGTTACTGTCAGATGTGAGAAAAAATAAAAACCACAGAACTTCAGAGCTCAGACAATGATGAAGGGGAAAAGGGATCCTGAATGGAAAGTGCAATCTAATTCTAGCCACATGGATTTTAATTCACAGGAAAAGGCTTGATTAGAGGCAGAACTCTGGTGTTATACATGGCTCGGGTGCTTAGTGAGAGCACAGATGCTATTAATGATCTAAATATATTCATAGTATATCCTTTGTGGAAAGTTTAAATAGATACATCAGAATCAGAATAAGATGGCTTAATGTATGTAACAAAATATTCACTTTAGCATCATTGATTCAAATGGGATTTAAATGTTTATCTTTTTTAGAAATAAAAACATTTGAATATTTAAAACATGGAGTCATTTCAGTTATCTGCCGAAGGTACAACCTACAATTATGTTCAGGTGGTGACTGATGAAACGGCCCAGTGGGCTTTTCAGTAAACAGGACACACGCAGTGGCCTATGATCTTCACTTTTAGGTTACTGGGGAGAAACAGAATTTCTCTGAATCATTTGATAAAGGTACAGTACCATGGACGGCTAATGAATAAATACTGGGGAATCATACGGAAAAATAATGAAACCAGTTGAAAAATGGGCTCTGTAGATTTAGGACCCGGTTTAATCTGTTCAACATTCTGCTCAGATGTTTCACTTTCAAATACAGATCAAGAAAAACCACCACACATCTGCTATTTTATATTTTAGCAAATATATTTGTTTGTTACAACGGGAAAAAAACGCAAACACTCCCATTTAATGCAAGGAAGACAGCAGATACGCAGCCGAGTGGCCCGTGCGCTCCCCTGCCACACTGGGGTCTGAAGCCTCCCGCAACCATGCCTATGTGTTTACCATCCTCCCAGTGGTGACCAGTAATGCAAAACTTCTGTAAAATAATAAACTACTCCCAAATATTTATTAAAGCAATTTATAAATTGTCTGCAATCAGCATTGAGTTATTTGATTCAGAAATTCCTACCTTTGAAAAGCACAAAAATATACTGCTCCTAGAGAATTGCCTGAAGAGAGTAGAATGCATATATTTTTAAAACTAGTATGCACAGCTTAATCATGACTTTCTTATATGACAGGTTATTTATTTTTACATTATACAGACCAGCAAATCTTCATAATGGTATATGTGGATTTCACTCTGTTTTGAACATCTTTTTATACCAATGGTTTATTTTCATTTAAAAATGATGGTGAAATTCCCTTAATAACCAATAACATCTTTCTTATTTGTACTCATTCTTTCTGCCCACGTGGGCCTCACTTCTAAGCTCATTCAAAATGATGTTTTCCAAGCCTGTGCCACATGACTTGTTCATATAAATGTAGCAAATTAAACTGTCTCCACATATATCCTATCACATTTGTAGCCCTGATTTCTCTCTTTAACACGTGGCCAAGACACCGTATTATCTGCCTGCAGAGGTTGACCTCAGGATATTAGATTCTGCCACATAGCTCTCTTGTACTAAACCGAGGGGAAACACTTAATCACCCCTGCCTTTTCAGGAAAAAATCAACTTTAAATTTGCCATGATGAAAAATCAATAAACCAGTAATTGCTTGGCTTATCATTGCGTGGAGGAACAAATTGGGAAGCGAGGCTTAGCGTCCACACAGATTTCAGTGAGACACATGGAGTTTCAGGATCACTAAGCTAGAAAAGGAAAAGGTCTCAGAGTGATAATTAAATCTACTCATGCTGATTTTCTGCCAAATTTATTTCCCAAGAGTATATAAAAATGTTTCACTGCTTACTAGTCAGGCATAACTAATCAAATCAATGTTACACAAACATATACAAGGAACAAAAATGCAAATTCAAGACTAGGCGTCAGAATAATATATTCTTGAGAGTGAATATTAATGGAAAGTTACTTTTAAAATAAACTTACTTAAATTTGTCTTAAGATCTAAAGTTTATTTCTTTGCTGTGTAAATGCCCCATAAGTTTTTTTTATTTCATCAGCCCATATACAATATTTTAATTACTTCATAACCTTCCAAATCAGAATTGGAAAAGTTTTCAATTAAGTAGCAATATTTAAAAATAAATCTCAAACTATAAAACATTAAATATTTTTAATTCCCAGAATGATATTTCTAGGTCATTTTACTTGAGTTCTGTATGCTTTGCTGATGCAAATATATACTATCACTTCTAAATTGGTCCATTATTTCCATATATTTTTACCACATTGAATGTGAACTACTAGACCTGTTTTCCAAGTTAGGCTTTACAAATAAACAGATCTATTGTCCATACAATAAAATGAGAAATATACATTTTTCCTATAAGGAAAACACATACCAACTGACAATATTACTATACATATTGAGTGGCTTAAAAATTATTACTACTAATAGGCCTAATTTAATGCAGCAAATTAGTATAGTTCCAATGGAAGTGAAAATGTAATCACACTCCAACATCCACATTAAGAGAAGGAAGGAAGACTAAGCTTTTTCTTTTTCTTTTGTTAAAAAATGATTTTATGTGTGTCCTTCAAATGGCTACTGGGACTATGATAATTAAAACATTTAAAACAGCACAAGCCCCCCAGTCTCTAATCTGAAGCTCAGGTCAGCTGTCTGTAGATTCTAATTTGTCCTCCATTTGTATTCATGACAAGAAAATACTGAATATTTAACAGCAAACCAGCAGGAGGGGGTACCGTGGGCTTAGAGGTTAAATAATTTGATTTCTGTGCAGATTACATGTAACATCCAACATCTAATCTCACACCTGATTTGGCAATACAATTACAATAAAAATAATGTAGGGAAACTATAACAGTAGAGAACAAAACTTTATTCTAATGGGCTGAGAAACAATTTTATTTAAAGTATTATATTTGTTTACTGTATTTCTAAGGTCTAACTTTTCAATAATAAAGGTGAAAATTCCTTTACAGAACAGGATAATTCAGGAGAAAGGTGTAATTTCTACCGTCTTTAATGGATACTGTGGGCTCCATTCATTTTAGCTTATTAAAAAGCAGTGAGACTTGCTAACAAAACACAGGGATGTGAAGGGAGGGGACTTTAAGAAGTTTTCTAGTCCATTCTCCTGCCTTTAGGCAAGACTATGTGAAACAGAAGCTTTGTTTTGATCTAAAATAACTTCCATTTGTTGAAAAATCCAAGAGCTGTTTTAGGAGAACTGTTTCTTAATGTTAGATAAGAGAATAATTAAATGAAAAACTAGAAGTTGAAAAAGGCAAATTCTTTGTAAGATCATAGATTTGATTATAAAGTTTACATTAAAAATTGAATTAAAATATTCGCTTAAGATTTATGTTACACAGGTAAAACAAAGATTATTAGGCTTATTAGTTGCATGAAAAGATGCAGAAATGCAAATACATTTTGATTTTACAGTTTTCAATCTTTTGTTTTGATTTATTTTTTTTGGATAACACCCTCAGCACCTATTTCAACCTATTTGTTTCTTCTACTACTACTGAGTAGAAGAAACAAATTTCCCTTCATAAATTCACATTTCCCTTCATAAATGTGAAGTTTATCACACTAAGTTGTCATCAGCATTAAAAATGAATTTCAATAAAATTGAGGACAAAAAGAAAGGCAAACACAGACCACAAAAACAAAGTCAGACCATAAATAGGAAATCTAACACTAATAGTATTTTATTAAGCTGAGTTTCTAGGTTGATAAGGTCCAATGTCACATTTTTAAAATGAACTCTTTACTCTCTGAGTTTTTAGAATTCTTTGGGGAGTCATCATTTTTAATTGTTATACTAATTTCCCTGTCCTGGGTGCTGGGTGTACCCAGAGTCAACATACAGCCACGGTCTCTGCTCTCTTGCAACTCACATTCCAGGATGCAATTATTATTATTATTATTATTATTATTATTATTATTATATGGAGAGCTGATCCAATTATAAAGTGGAAAGAGTATAAAAAGAAAAACAGGACCCTCTCTGTATTTTCAAGAAGCTTTCAACATTTGCTTGTATACAAATTGACATTCAAAATAATTTCAAATAGTTTTTTATTACTTTTGCTTGATCCCTATCTTTCTTTAGTTTGTGACACTTCAGTTTTGCGGGCTGCTTTGCTTTGCCTCTCTTAAGGACTGGCAACTTCGATGTAGCTTGTATGGTTACAGAAAAAAAAAACACCCAAACTACAATGCTATTGACCAATCGGAATTCCAAACTCATGGGCTTCCCCAATCATTATATGTAGTTTCTGTGTATTTGTGTAAACAATATAACTATTTGTGACTCCAGTTCCTGAAGTGTATGATAGGAGAGGTGGGCTAGAAAATCATTAAAGTTTATTATTCAGTGAGCAAGTTTTAATGAGTGCCTATGAGTCGCCTTTTCGTGTTTTGCTCTGTGAACAAAGCGGTACAGGGTGAGCTGCATGCACAGAGCAGAATCACCAATTCCGGCCTGATGGCTATGAGGAGGGGGTGGGAACCATAAGAGAGCTTTACCTGACACCTAGCATTACTTAGATATATGTTGGACAAAGAGCAACCTATGAGGATCAAGGAAATTGTGAAAACTTTCTCTGGGGCTGAGTCAGAGGACAATAGAAATGACACTGCTTCCGAAGAGCCCACAAACCGGCCTGCAAGAATAAAGTTCAAATGTGTAAAGTAGCTTTGTTTGTTTCTAGGGCTCAGGACTGTCTTTCTTTCTAAATTTGTTTACATGCAAATATTAATTTTGTTGAATTAATTCAAATTAGTAGTTTCAAGGGTCTCTAATTTCATCTCTTCAGGGACTCACTGAGCTCCTGTCTAAATTCACTGACCACTGAGCTGTGACAATAAGCTCTGGATTATGCAGGTTACAGCACTCCTGGACAGTCACTTCATATGAATTGATCCATGTTCAAAAGCATACTGATATGATTCTGTAATCAGTCACCGACTTTAAGTATCATCTAAGAACGTTTTAAAAAGCGCACAAAAATGTTGTTTTATTTTGCAGTGGAAGTGGAATTAAGATGGTATTCTTCCAAAACAAAAACAAAAAACCAATTCACAAGCATTTACAGTTTTTGTGATAGCCACATTTCAAGGTAAAATAGTTCAAAGACCAATTAATGTAAAATGCACACATTTAATATGGTTTTATTACACTGCAATTATGACCAAATGTTAGTTACTGGTAAGCAGGCTATGGTGTTTATAATTTGCCTAATTTCCATCTAAGAGACTATAATATAAAAATTAGGAAAAAACCCTCAATTTTCTCATTCAGAGGACTTTCAACTCAAATGCATACATTTTTTTTCTCCAAATACCTCCACAGGTATTTCAGTAATAAAAGGAAAGTATTTTATCTTTTGCACTTTAAATACATTAAATTCTAAAGTAAATGACCAGGCTAATTAAGGGCTAAATTAATCTAGAGAAAATAAAACACCTTTAAAATGTATAAATGGTTATCTCAACTTTAGGGCTTTTTTTCTTTTAAAATAAATCCAAAATAAATATTTATTTATGATATATCTCTTACCTTCCAAAGTGATTGATTCCAAAGTTTCTAAATTAACACAGATTTCTTTAAATTGTAGTTAGAATTTTATTTCATCCAGATATACTAACAGATAAACAGCTTTAATTTTTAGGGAAAAAATCTCATTTCCTATTTGTATAATTTCTTATCTTTTCTTCCCATATAGTTTTGTATGCTAGGGGTATTCTGCCCAGTTCCAAAGGTGAACAGTAAGCAAATACATGTGAAAGATGAACCTGAACCTGCTGAACAGTTACCCTTGACTTGTGCTAAGAAAAACATTGGAAGCTTGAAAGCAAGAGCTGTAATTTTAAAAATGAAGAGAAAATGAGGGGTAATCAGGATTTCTAGGATAGCATTTGAGACCTATTGGCTCAAGTATCTGTGAGTAATAAGGCCAATGTTAAGGGTGGGATGGATCAGTTTAAATCATTTTACAGTGATATCACCCACCTAACTGCCCTAACAAGTCTGTGTGGTTTATCACAAAATATCACAGTAAAAGGCTTATCAGTTCAGCGGAAAGACAACATTAATGGGAAAATATTGTCAGCAAACATGACGAGTGATTATTCTTAGTAAGGTACTATGCAAGCTTGAGATTACAAAAAAGTATGAATCACATGGTTTCTGTATGTAAGCTTCTGTAATTCTTTTCAGGAGATAGATTTAAAATAATGTGACTGATTTAAAAAAACAAACCAGTACACATAAGTGTTTTCCTTCAAACATCACTTATTTAAATGATATGGGCATTGCTTTATTTTTTTTTAAGACTTTATTTTTAGAAAGAGAGGGAAAGCGGGAAGAGAGGGAGAGAAACATCAGTATGTGGTTGCCTCTCATGCACCCACACTGGGGACCTGGTCCACAATCCAGGCATGTGTCCTGATTGGGAATCAAACCGGTGACCCTTCAGTTCGCAGGCTGGCACTCAGTCCACTGAGCCATACCAGCCAGGGCTGGACATCACTTTAATACTTTGATTTTCATAGCCTACCTTACAACCACAACAGGATTTTCACAGCTTAGTTGACAATCTTTTGAATAATCTAAATATTGTCAAACACTCAATCCTTGGAGGCTGGATTTTATCTCTGTCAGTATTGTTAGACATTTAGAGTTATATCTGGTGAACAAAGTGGGATATCAAACTTGGTTAAACTGTTTTTAGTAAGACAAAAACAAAATTAAAGTCGGGTGATGCTATAAGGTCACAAGACTTAGTCCACTGCATGTCTTGAAAACTGATTTCACTGAAGGACACAATAACAACTTGCACACATTAAAGCCAATCTCATTTGTAAAAGACATGATATATCACCTCATATTATTATTAGCTACAAAATCGAGTGGTTGAGAGCGGCGGTTCAAAAATGCCAATCTAAGGCTCGGTGTTGGTTGGCTGGTTAATGAACACCCACTGGGTCTGTCCTGATCCTTTCAGGCTGAGGTGAGGCCTGGGAATCTATATTTATTTATTTTTATTTATTTTTTAAACATTTTATTTATTTATCTTTAGAGGGGAAGGGAAGGAGAGAAGGTGAGAGGGAGAGAGGGAGAAAGGGAGAGAAACATCAATGTATGGTTGCCTCTGGTGAGTCCCTTGCTGGGAGCTGGCCTGCAACCCAGGCATGTGCCCTGACTGGGAATTGAACTGCAATCCTTTGGTTCACAGGCCCGCACTTAATCCCTGAGCTACACCAGCCAGGGCGGAATCTATATTTAAAAGGCTCTTAAAGATACTCTAATGGCTGTGCCCACAAAGCAATTACCTATTATTTGTTTGATACTATCTCATTAATCCAATGGATGAATAAAATTTATTACAATTAGTAATTCCAAAAATAAGGACACTCATGAAAATTCATCCACACTGATAAAATGCCATATGATACTGATTATCTTCTATAAATTTGTTTTCTCTTTATTAATATTTGTTCTGCTTAGTTTTTCCCTTTTCCCTTTTAGTCAACAACCTTCTACATATTAAATAATGAAAACAATAGGATTCTCCATTTTCAATCTCTTTCCCTAGATATAGTTCTTTCAGAAAATAACTGCTGGGGACTTCATATATTAAAATTGAAAAGCATCTCTAGGATAAAACAGACCAGATTTCTGATTCATAATAATTTCTACTAACTAGCTTTTCTTTACTTCACTTCAGAAATTTACCTAGGTTTTGACCTTACTAGTTGAAGCTACTACTGGAAAAAAAAAAAAAAAAAACAACTGGTGGGAAGGGGTGAGGAATTTATAAAAGTGATATTCTACCTCTGTAGATACACAAGACTGTCCTTACAGTAAAAAAGAACCCTCAATAGGTAACACATGGCTCTCTACAGATACACAAAATGAATTAAAAAAAACAAGTAGCTTGATAACTCAAGGCAGGGGTGAAGAAAAAGCAGTCAGAATTGGTTTTTGTATGATGTTTAAGAGAGTTTCAATTTCACTATGTCAGAAAGTTTAATTTTTCTCATTTTAGCAAATCAGGCTCTTTCTTCGCTCTCTGCCATCTCTACAAGAGAAATTACTACTGTTTTGTTTTTTATAAGTTCATAGATATGGGATAGAATTCAGCAATTATGTAAAATAATTCTGACATTCTGCAGAAACTGCTAATATTTTTAACTTGCCAGAGTGGTTGGAGTGGTAAGATGCTCTGTAATACAAATTTACAAATGTTAGTTGGCAAGTGATTATAACTACCTATTTACATTTTTGCATCTCTTATTTTGAAGAATGATCAAACACACACAACACTGGACAATTCAAATTTTAGGAATATTGATTTACAAGAGTGGGATTTACCAGGGAAAAGAGGAAACCAAGAATGCATTACTTTGAAAGGTATGTATATTCTTCATTCAAAACTCTGCTCAACGTCACATTATCATAGACCTTTCCTGAATATACCATATAAAAAACAACATCTTTCCCCCAAACTGTCACCATTTCCTATTGTTCTCCCTACCAGTTATCCTCTTTTCTTGTATTATGTATTTACTTATTTGTTTATTACATAACTCTGCCCACCAGAATGTGCTCCATGTTCTGTTTCCTCCTGTGGCCCAGGAATGGAACAGTGTATTTGTTGAATAAGAAAGGATTAACAATTGTAATAAATACTATGAAAAGAGAGCATGAGGTGCTAGAAGAGAGTATCATAAGAAGACTTGATTAAATTGAGAGGTAAGGATATAGTTCCTCTGAAGATACATTTAAGATGACACCTTAAGAACTGGGATGTATTCATTAGCCAGGAAAGAAGAGGGAGAACTTTCCAGTTTTCCAGGTATAGAGAGTTGCACCAGGGAAGAGCCTAAGTGAGTTCCTTTTTTTTTTTGTTGTTTTGTTTTGAACAAGGAAGAGGCCAACTGAAGCTCAGTAAACATTCCCTGTTCCTGCCTCTGACATGATTTCTGGACATTTGCTTCTACAGACATTTCACATAAACGGAACCATGTAATATACAGTCTTTTGCATTTAGCTTCTCTAACCTAGCACAACAGTTTTCAGTCTCCTTCACCTTGTAACGTGTAACATGCGTCGGTATTTATTTCTTCTTATTGTTGAACAGTGTTGTATTAGATGAATACACCACATCTTGTTGATGGATAGTTTTGTTTCTACTTCTTGGCTATTGTGAATAATGCTTTTGAATAGGATCTACTCTATTTGCTATTTTAAGATTTTCTTTTAGTATTTGGTTTATATAACTTTTATTGTAATGCTCTCAGGTGCAATTTTCTTTGTATCTTGACAGGAATTTGTAGTGTTTCATTAGTCTGTAGCTTGATGTCTTTCCAAAGTTTTGGAAAATTCTCAGACGTTTCCTGTCAAATACTGCTTATCCTAAATCTCTGCCTTTTCTGGGACTATAATTATATTCATTGTAAAACTTTCATCATATCCCTTATGTCTCTTAAGCTCCTTCCAGTACTTTCTGCGCTGTTGTTTTTCAGTGCTTCTTTTAAGATGTTCTCTCCAAGTCTACCTAGCAGTCCTCTAATTTCTTCTGTCTGCTCAGCTGAAACTTAAGCTCTCATTAAGTTCCTGATTTCAATTAACATGTTTTTCAGTACTTCCAATCCTTTCTTTTTCCTTTTTAATAGTTTCCAATTCTCACCTGAAATTGTCTTTTATTTCCATGAACAAATTAAGCACAGTGATATTAAAATCCGTGTCTAACAACTCCATTATTTTGATCCTCTGTGTATCTATTCCTGCGGACTGTTGTTTCTCTTTTTCTCTTGTTTTTCATGATTTTTCATCTTGTCTTGTTTTCTGATATGCCTGGTTATTTTTAATGGATGTCACATATAAACAACTGTAAAGATAATCTGAGGCTTAAGATAATGCTACCTTCTTTCATAAAGAATTTATATCTGCTCTGGTAATTGACTAGGGGCACTAGCAATTTTGAGTCATCTTAATTCAATTACAAATTGAGATTCAAAGCTGGGCTCCAGTCCCTACGGGGATCTATTTCTCCTTCATCCGTACTTTTAGGGAACAATCTGTTACGAGTCCCCACTGAAAGCCTGGTGGTGTTATCAAAGTCTTCCCTTCCTTGAATGGCCCGGAACTCTGGATTTTTTTTTCCGTAGCTCCAGAAGTCTCTCAAATGGTCTGCCCAGATTCATAACCTTTCAGTGACCTCTTCAAGAATGGCAGACAGATGCCACCACTGGAATTGGGACCCATACTTCTCCACTGCCTTAGTAACTCTCTGATGCCTTCAAACATACATTTTAATATTTTGGCCAGTGTTCCTATCTGTCCTGAGAAGGAGGGTGAGTTCAAATAAGCTAGTCCCACCACATTATCTTCTTCCCATAAGTGACACATGGTTTTATATTTTCTATTGTGATTTTTTCTGTTTTACCTATGAATCACTGAAGAGTACTAAATTATTTTTAAAATAAATAATAAAAGAACAATCATGAATATTTTATAACATCTATACAATGGTTTCAAATCTACTATATCACTATAAAAAAGGGTTCTTTGGTTTGTTAAAAAGTTAGTTAAAAATGAATTAGTACACATGTACTGGAAGCTTCAAAATTGAGGAATAAATAATATATAATATGATATGATACATAAAACTATATGAAAGAAAGTTTAAAACTCCTTAAAAATCAAGTTCTTGCAGACTTGGAATCAAGGGGACTCTGAAAGACAAGTCACTGCTGAGGGAAACAAGACAGATGGCCAGGCTACACAACTGCTTCCGAGTGATGCTGGGCTACATAAGAACTTGAGGAAAAAATATGGACCAAGGCAATGGATTCAAACTAAGCAGATTACTTTACTGAAAGGAAAGAGCTCTCCAACATTAAAGCTAATGTTAAAACACTATTCAGATATTTTGAAAATTACCACTTTCTGAAAGATGTAGGACTATTAAATCTCATACACGGGAACACAGATTTGCTAAAGGGATATTTAAAATCTTGGAGTAGAACTACCTAATACAATAAGACAAAGCAGGAAGAGAGGTAAATTTTTGAATATTTAAACTTAACAAGGAAATAATATTGCAATGGACACCCCATTCTGGACAAGGCAAAGAAGACAGTCTTGCTTCTGTCTAACCTACTTATGTTGACTTGCCAACTGAACAAACAGTGACCGCAAAATGGTAACTCTGCACCTACTAACTGTACGCCAACCTTCTTGATAAAGGGTCTCCAGGAGGAATAAAGGATACTTCCGAACCCCAAACATTCACCTTCTTCTCCGGTCTCAGGCAGGGAACTAAGGGAGGGAACAAAGGGATTGTAACAGTTCTGTCCCGAGTGTAGCTAAGACTTGGTGCCAAGTGTGCTTTCATAAGCACTAGGGGAGCCAGGGCCTTGGAGAAAGGAACCTAAGAAACCAGATACTTAGGGTTGGCTCTGGTCCAGGCTCTGAAGGCTGGTGTGGATTTGACAAGCGAATATCTTACACAGACAAGCCAGTCACTAGGGAGAAAGAAAAGATAGGGATTATGAAAAAAGGGCATGGACACTTTGAAAAATGTGCTTCTGACTGGGGTACCTCACCTGTTGGCTGTCTCAGAAACCCAAGTGATACAACCTAACACGTGTACAGAACTGAGGATGTGAAAAATAAACAAATGCTTAAGAGCTAGAGGGCAAGATCCAGAAAAGGCAGCAAAGGACAGAGGAGGACTGAACTGAATCATATTTATTTGAACACTGATTATAAGGGTTGTGACCCGTGTAGACTGTTTAGAGGGGGAGAATGTATATCGGAGTCATACTGCCCGGGTTTGGGTACTGGCTCCACCTGCTAGCCAGACAGCAAGTTATTAAGCACTCCGTGCCTCAGTTTCCTATCCTCCCTACAGTACAGAGATAACGACGGCACAAACCTCGGAGAGCTTAAGAGGATTAAGAGTTAAAATATGTAAAGTATTTAGAACATTGCTTGGCACCTGTTTCTTCTTTCAGCTACCAGTACTTTTACCCTCACGTTCCCCAAAAGGTTAACAGCAGCAAAAAAGATAAAATTAAGGCTAATCCATTTTCCCTCCTGTCAATCGGATGTGGCAAAAGGTTAGATGAATTTTAACTTAAATAAATGAAACTTGAACCACCTCATATTAGGTTCATATTATCTCTGTCCACCATGTCCATGAATAATTTACAATCGGTTGCCTAACACTTTTGGAAACAAAAATATTTGAAGTAGAAAACTAACAGATGGGTAGAGCTATTTTGAATAAACACAAGGGGAGAAAGAATTAAAAAGCTACTATACTTATGCCACAAATAAGAAATTCATATTAGAAGTCAAATGAAAAGAAAGACTATTATCCCCATATCTGGATTTAAAACATAAATAGAACCCTTAAATACATAAAATATTAAATATAAAAAAATAAAATCAGAAAACCTAAGCAGTTATGCTAAAACATTCAATAATACCAAAATAAATCAAAAGGATAAAGATGGAAACAATTGTTAATTCTATGTAATCTGAACATTTTCAAATACATACAGAGAAAAAAGTACAAGTAGAAGTCAAATGTTTAATATGTCAAAGAATAGGAAAGAAAACAGAATAGATAGATTTAATACTATTCATTTTTCCTAAAATATAATCTAGAATTAGAAAAAAAGTGTTTAGTTTTAAAGAAGAAAGCCATACACTTAAAATATTCAGTTGACTTTTAAATAATGTGGCCTTTACATAATACAACTAAGTGGCAAGAGTTAGAGAGTAAATGGTTGGAAAAGGAGGGCCTGCACTCCCACACTAGTGATATTCAAGCCACAAGCTGCTTAGCATGTAAAGGCCATGAAGAGCACGGAGTGGGGACCCACTGTTTAAAAGGTAGAAGGCAAAGTAGTTACCCTGGACAAATTTTGGTGAGTAATCTGACTTTTGTCTTGGATACAATACTTGCAAATATAATTATGACATTGGTTTAAGAACACTCAAAGGAAAGGACTGCAGAATAGGACGTATTTGCAAGGCACAGATCTTGCTATGCTAACACAACAGCCCTTTTGAGATAACAGAGTGGATAAAGGGAGCTGGGCAGATAACATCTATCTACATTTTAACAATGCTTTCAACCCTCTGCTGCATATCAGCGTGCTGAGAAATTAAGAGATGAACTGTATTAATGACGTGATAGAGTTAATTACTAGTGGCTTCTAGATTGGGAATAAAAGATTATTATTTCTTCAGATGCAGAGGAATATATATACAAATACAGATGTATCTCAGGTCTCAATTGCAGCTAGATTAATTACATAGAGCAAAATAAATATAGCTTATACATTAATCATTTTCAGAAAGGTTAATTTAATAGCATTCAAGTCTCTAGGCAACCCATAAGAAAAAAAATTTTAGAAGCGAACAACAACAAATATAGCTAGTATTTTATTTTTTATGTTTTCCTACAAAGTATAAGCAAAGGAAAACTATTGAATAACACACATTTTATCTTTTAATATGTGTGTCATTAGATTATTTTACCAGTAGAATTTTCTTTTAACATTAGTGGTAATAATTTTCTTTTCTTTCTTTCTTTCTTTTTTTGGATGCACAAAAAATTCTGAGCTCAGGTAAAGACTTGATGAATCCATACTAGCAAATATTGTAGTTACTTTGAAATTCCTTGGTTTCTTTTTCAATGGCTGTAATTCTTTTGAGAAATAGATTAATCGGTGAGGTCCTGTCTTAGAAAAGGGTTACACTCTCAATTAGGTTATTTGGAATCAACTGCAAGGTAAGATAATTTACTGAAGCATAGGTTTGAAAGAATGAAGGGTAAACTGGCAATTCATTCATTCACGCAATAATCAAGAAACTAAGTTATCGACTATATTCTAGGCATTGTGGATACTAAACCTATGTAATCCTAGGTACATATACTAGTTAGGATGACAGCCTTATAAAGATGCTAATTAAAACAGCTAGGATTGGAAGGATGTGCTTTTCCAACAATTCACAGGTACTGAAATACAAAAGGTTGCTGTAAATCACAGACTAAGTACAAGGTCAGTATGACTTAGTGAAAGTTTAAATGAAAGAGTACTTACAAAAGAATTACAATATAACATTAAAGTATTGACAGTTACTTAACTTCTTAGCAAAATATTCTTTTAAAGGTGTTTAGAACTAATTAAATAAAAAAAAGAGACTATTAGAAGTATCAGTTGTCACCATGTAAATGAAGGATTCTGAAGTGTTAATGCAGTTTCTTTTGCTGGGGCATGCATTCATATCATATACTTTTCAAAATAATAAAGCATATAGAAATTTTAATATCTGTAGTTATCATATCAGTACTATCCTTTTTCAACTGATTATGACTCCAATTAAGATTTGAATTAATGGGATTAGACTAATAACTACTGCAAGATATATTCATTGTGTCGGATGGTAATAAGTACCACACTTGTAATTTACAGCACCACAGTTTTTTTATAAGGGCTATTACGTTATTAATTAGTTACACTGGTCAGAATACCACATAACACAGGAGCACTCAAATGTTACAATTTGCTTAGACTATTTTGCATCTAGTGTTATATCTATTTGTAGTGCAGGTGACCATAAGCGTAACTGAAATCAGACACTTGCTTCCACTCACAATGCCAAAATGCGCACTTCAGGAAGCCAAAAGAAGGGACTTCTGCTTAGGATTTTTGCCATCGGAATTTACTTGTTTTCTACGTTTACCATAAAGTAAGGACTTATGGGGGTCAAATAAGGTAAGAACACTTTACACTTATATCTATAAATTAGTCTGCATTTAGTTTGAATCTACTGATTTGTAGGGTTCTCCACTGAAATCTCCACAGGTTTTTTCTTTCTTTTTTTAATTTGCTCTGGGGGCATGGCTCTCACAGAAGACTGCTTTTAATCATTCTAACCAATCATACGCAAACATTTAGGTTCTAGTGGGTCTCAGATCACAACTGAAAGTTGGGAATGAAAAAAAAAAGAAAAAATTTTTCTGGCTGTCATAGTAAAAGATATGTACTATGGCAACAATGTCAATTTTCAGATTTAGTACAGCACTCAAAGCCAATATTTGGAACACATTATCAAGCTTCAACTTCTTGAAAGCTCACAGAGGAAACAGTTACTCTGCTAATTAGCCAGCAAAGTGACATGATTGCCAGCACAAGTGAACCATCAGCTTAACTGCCCGAGAAAGATTTGCCTGGATCTTGCTGTAAGCACTGTAATTTAGAGCAGCATGTGTGAAGCTTCTGTGAAGGGAAAAACACAACATTTTCACTCACATAAACCACAGCAAACAAAAGGGGAAACACAAATTTTTAGGGGAGATAAAAATGTGTTAGATTTCTTTGTATAGTATCTTTGGGTGGTGGCTTCAATATTATTAAAAAATATTTAATTGACTTTAATAATTTGTTAACTATAAAGATAAAAGTCAGAAGGAAACAAACCAATACCAGCTATACTTTATAATTTTGTATCTTCCTAGTTTCCCCAGAATATATACTAGGGTGCTTATAAACTAATGTTTATATTAGCAAACATTAATTAGTATACAAGACATTGAATATAATGTGATAACTGTGTCATAGTTTAGGTTCAGGAAATAGCATGAGGTACCCCCTAATTTGATTAGATTTTATGGTTTATTCAGGGAATGAAGGGAATCATGCCAAATAGTGACCCCGCACTGTAATAAATGCTTCGAAAGAAAACGAACATAAGCCTTTACCTTCCTCCTTTCTTCTCTTTGCTTCTTCTTCATTTTTTTCCTTGGCTTTCAATGCTTCATCAGCTTTTGCTGAAACAAAAATAATAAAATTTCTGCACTTATTTTGTGTCTATATCAAAAGTGAAAATATTGAGGACAGAGAAAAGAAATTCCTTACATATTTTTTGTAAAGTAGACAAAAGAAAAAACCAAAATGGCCGAAAATCTGAAACAAACCATTTACGATCCTTAATCAGTATGTTAGAATATTTATTTAGAATCTCTGAAGCTTCGTTCAAGCTACTCTCTGTACAAAAAAGAAAAATGAATTTAAACAGCATAAATTTAAACAGTGGCATGTGAACCGGGGAAAGCTGTTG